>JAOPJM010001738.1:4090296-4113232 GCA_027124095.1 Muusoctopus leioderma
AATCACCCGTCCAACCCATGCCAGCATGGAAAACGGACGTAAAACGATGATGATGATGATGATGATATATATATATACACACACACACACATGCCAGCATGGAAAAACGGATGTAAAACGATGATGATGATACATACATACACACACACACACACATAAACAAACACACACATATATATACATACATATATGTTTGCATACACATACCTACATGAATGTTTGCATACACACAAACACATTTGGCTTACCAAGTAAGGATATAGATAAAAACATATTGATTACATACCATACACACACATTAATCAAGAAAGACTGTTTAATGATGTAATAATAATAATAAATATATTTCTAAATGGTTTGGATGTCGCACAGCTGTTATCTACCAATGGACAACATTGCACAAAGGCCATTAATGAACAACTTACATATACCACCTGTCACTGCAGAAACAAAACAAAAAAACAATCCATTTCCCTAAAAAACAAACAAATTTGCTATGAAAATTGCACCACACATCCATGACAATCTCTAAAAATCAGAAACCATTGCCACCACTGTCAACAACCACCACTACCACTACTACTACTACTACTATAACTGTTGTTCTCAATTCAAAGTGTCACATTCATCAACATATCCCTTACCTCACCCCCTCCTCTTCTGATTCCCATTAACTTCAATTTTCAATGGAAGTGTACAATGTTTCTGCTAAACTCTGTGTCATTCAACTATGTGTGTCAGTATGTATGTGTGTCACACACTGACACACATACATAGTCTGTGTGTGTGTGTGTGTGTGCATGTGTGAGTCTATGTAAGTGCATTAGTGTGTGTATCAGAACTTACCATAATCAGAATCTTGTGCTGTATGTGAAGAATAGTCCATAAATGTGGCATTCCACCTACAAAGAATGCAAAATAAATGATAAATTAAAAATGAAATAAAAATAGACATACAAAACATATTTTGTAAAGGGAGAATATAATTAGAAGGATTTGAACTGAAAACAGTGAAATATCAAAATAGCCTAAAACATTTAGCATGGCACTCCACCGCCTAATCTACCTGAGTCTTCTTTCATTATTGCAGGAACAGGTTGTATAACAATACGGTCATGTCCTGACTGTCATACACTGCCTGGCACAGTGTACACATTGGTCCTACAATAAACAGAAATTCAGCACAGCTGGGGTACAAGACCTATGGATTGCACCACCAGTACACTGTTTAATTAGTTATATATGTATTACGGGTCAGTTCAGGCAGAGATGACCAGGATAATGAGTTCTCACATTGACACAAGGCCATACATTTATAGGAAAGAAGTACAGTTGTAGAAGAAGATTATCGTTAATTGAATCAACATCAGTAGATGCTTGGTGCATATTTTTAATCAATCTTGCAAGTATGAAAGGCAAAGTCAAGCCTAGATTTGAACTCAAAACATTGAGAGGCCAAACTTTATACTATAAGGTATTTAGTCCAACACTCTACTTGTAAGGACTAATAACCCATAGTAACATGCTCAGGTTTTACTATGGTCATTGTGATGTCCTCCGAACAAGGTAAAGATTCTCCTTGCATCAGTTTGCTTGAGAAAACAATCTCACACTACTTTGCAGTGGTAGGAAAAGTAGGCAGTAATAAAAAGTACTTATTGATCCCAAAATATACAAACTCCAAAATTTACAAAGAGCATTCCACCCATACTAGGATAGAATAATGAATATAAAACAGCAAAAATAAATAAATATATAAAATCATCATTGTCACACCCTCACCCTCTTTTGAACAGTACTTTTCAATGATGTCCAAAGAGGAAATATTCATTTATCACTAACTTACCTCTTCATCCCATTCTTCACATCAAACATGGAGACAGTATATTCTGGTGAATAAATAAACAAATACATTAATATATATATATATATATATATTGTTTTCAGCTAATGGAATCACAGCTGGCCACCACAATAACCTGCTGGACAAAGAGTTGGTTTGTGCTGTGCTGCTTCCTTGGCAAAGATGGATCCCCCCCCCCCCCTGTATCAGGAGGGTTGCATCATCATCATCATCATCATAATTTGTATACTATGTATACTTGTATTTCATGTTTTTGTTTCTCATTCGATTTTCTATGTAAACCCCCACACTTTATGTCTGTCTTTTGTAATGTCCCCTCATCCATCGCCCTGGTGGCAAATAAAAGAAATCATTATTTTTATTATTATTATTATTATTTTTTCGGCAGAGTCATTAGCAAAGACAGAATGCCTTGCAGTATTCGTTCTGGCTCACTGCGCTCTTAGATCTAATCTCGGAAAGGTCAACTTTGCCCTTCATCCTTCCGGGATTGATAAAATAAAGTACCAATCAAGTACTAGGGTTGTTGGCCTTGTGCTGATGTTAGAAACAATTATTATTTTCATTATTCTTCTAATGATTTCTAACATTTTCTATTTTAGAAAATGTTACAAATCATTAAAAGAGAAAAAAATAATATAGTCAACTTTAACTACAATAAAAATATATAATTGTCAACTTAAAAATAATTTGTTGTATAAACTATTCATGTTTCTAACATGTTTTGTAAAGTTTTTTCCTATTTATACAAATTATATATATATATAGACACACACACACACACAAAAGGAATATGTCCTGTAAACTTTAAAGAAAGCTTCCTCTTCCTATAATAAGTCAAAGGCATGGTAGCCTGGTAGACTCCATCCCACTCCAGACTGCTGACTACTGTTGGAGATAGCAGGTATATGAAATAAAGTGACTTAGTCAGAGATTAAACCTGCATCACAGGCTCAGCTCATTGGATACTTACCCTCACTCTATGCCACTGACAAATATAACACACACCCAAATGTAACTCCCCATGGTACCTATTTATAGCAAGATGAACTTTTGTGCTAAGGGTGTTCATGTATAAAATATGATAAAATATATCTATACCAACCTGTACGACCAATGAAAATAACATTTTCATTTGTAGAAGGACATACATTTTCTGTCCCATCCATTTTAAGTGTGTAGAGTTTACTGCCAGTCTTCGGATCCACAGCAATCCAGACATCCTTTTTGGAGCCTACATTTAGAAATTGTGGAAAAATATAAATAAAAACCAAAATCCATAGTTATCATGGTTTATTTGTCCTTCTTTTTATTTTAATCACATCTGTTTTCATAAATTAGGTAGATTGGATTTACACATCGTCAGACTAAGTGTTGATGACTATTTTTTCAGCTGAAAGCCATAATATTAGCTAAAACCACAATTGTGGCAAACCAACAAAGAATCGTCAGCATAATTTATGATAGTTATGTAAAGATATTTACGTATAAACAAAGAAGAGTGTTGCAAGCCATCACAATGCTGATTAAAGAGAAAATGAAAAATTGTTCATATTTTATAATTAGGAGTTACTAAAACCATAAAAGTATATGAAATAAATGGTGGTGTATCATTTTAACCAGACAAAACTTTTCAACTTTGCTAATGTAAAAAATGATTTCTCCAGTGAAGAAACACAAAATATATAAATTAGTTTTTATCAGACTTATTTGCTTTTTAATAAACAAAAGTTGTTTTGGGATTTACCAGAATAAAGCATTCCATCACTACTTTTACAGGGAGCTGTTGACACAAGTTCTGGAATGGTAAATGGGAGTCTCTTGATACCCACAATGTCTTTAGTAACAGCATAAAGAGTTCCATCAGTGGGGTCTGGCAGAAAGTAACTGTGGGCCCTAAAATAGATTTAATAAAAATTAAATAAACCAATAAATACTTATTTTTACATTCATTATTTTACTGGAACAATTGTATTTTCATCTGAATGTCCTTCCTACAACTAAGCACTCAATCCTGAAGTAGGAGTGGAATATATTTTGTCAGTCAGTTACACTGAAACAAGCAGGGATATGTGTGCTTTTCTGAAGATACAAATTCATGACTATACAATCAATAATCCAGTGCTTTTATTTTGGTTGTTATCCATGCTAAAAATATGTGGTCGTTTCAAATGACTGTTTTAGGGCATCCTCAACTCTCTTCAAACTGTCAGATTGTAATAATCAATATTATGCCTCGTCTGATAACTGATTGAATTAGTCACAATATGCTTAGCATAGTTCAGATCCTATGTCTAAATAAAAATTTCTACAGACACATGTACCCTTATCATAATTCTCAGATAGAATCAGTATGACAGTGTTACAAGGCTGGACCTTTGAGTTACAAGTAGATTCCACACAGTTTCCATCTACCCAAATACACTCACAAGACTTGGGTCAACCCTAGCTGCTATGGTAAAAACACTTGCCCAAGATGCCACGCAGTAGGATCAAACCTGGGACCTCGTGATTGCAAAGCAAACTTCTTAACCATTTAGCCATACTGTGTCCACTATATATATATACATACTTATACATACATATAGGTAACCCCAAGATTTACTTATATACATACATATATAGGTAACCCAAGGATTTACTTATATACATACACACATATATATATATATACAAATAGATCTGGAATCACAAATCACTCTCCTACAAAAGACTGCCTTTGTTAGGCAACACTGCACCACACATACTCAGAGAAATGGTGTCTGTTTGAAGTCCTTGTTGAGACTCGACAGAAAGTAGAAGATCCAGTAATCATCATATTTACTGTGCAAACCATACCAATAATAATAATAATAATATATTAACTCACTTTGATGAGAAATCAATGGGCATTTTCAGCACCGGATCTGAAATATACATAAAATAAACCAAATAAACATTTATTATTTCTTTGATAATGTTGTCTGTAAAAACCATAGAAATGTGTAAAACTGGTACCTAAACTCTGGATTCAGTAGTAACAAAAAAATTAGAGAGAAATGACTCTTCCTCCTGGATAGAATGCCAGACCATTACAAGTGACATTCCCAGAAAACCAGGTACTGATATCTATTCCTACCAACTAGGTGAATTGAGGTACAAAGAATTACATGTGTAATGCTGTAGATTTGAAAAGTAGATCTACAAGCTTATATAGTTGAGGACCCTAGTCTCTAAATGCCAGTGTATTGCAGGAAACATGGATTTGAACTCAAAGACATTAGAGTAGATAGTTCAATATCATATCCCTTCAACTATTTCACTTCTACTTGCAACAAATATAACATGAAGCAAATATGAACTCATAATCCATTAGGTGTGTGCTTTATGCACTCAACCATCTTGCATACATATATTTCCTTAACAATTTCAATAGTTTACGTGTTGAAATGCATCTACACTTTAGCAAAACTATGTTCGGAATACAGATTATACAAATTTTGGCAAGTCTCTCCTGTCAAATCTGATACAACAGTTCTCATTATTAACAGACTAGCCATCATATATCTCAAACACAACTATGTCACCTCCAATGTAAACACAAACTCCTCCTCAACAACCATTCTTCTACAGCTCCTACCTATTCCTAATGCTAACCTACAACAGGTCATAAGATATCAGCTGACAGTTGTCCTCACTAAACTGACCACCAAACAATGTTGCTAACATACTAAACACTGAGAAAATAAACAAATGGTGTTGATTACATCTTCAAGGCAATAAGAACTAAGTGTTCTACTGAACCTTTTCTCTATTTAAATCTAATGTTCATCTAACTCTAACCTTGTACCTTTTATATTGTAGTTTACTTGTCTTTAGCTTACTCTCTACCGTGATCTCATCACACCTCCTCCCCTCCAGTGAGATATTACCAGTAATAAACTGACATCATATTCAGAGAAAGGGGAACAGAGATTCTCTTCTCTTATACTTAATGATTTCTTATTCTTTTCTTAAATTTTATATCGCAACTGAACAATAGCATCATTGGTTACAAGTTTCCAATGGGTCAATCAGTGGTTCACTGTATTTCTGACAGTGAGTGACAAGGGAGTGTTAGTAACTTGGTGCAGAATAAATACCACAAGAGACTTTATTCGAAAAACACTGGTTTTTTTTTTTTTTTTTCAGTTTTCTTGACAATGTTTAGATCCTTTGCCAAAATACATCAGCAAAAGATACACACACACAAACATACAGACAGACAGACACATGCATGCATACACACACACACACACATACATACATATACACACACAATGGGATTCCATATGGTTTCCATCTACCAAATTCCACTGACAAAGCTATGGTCAACCCAAGGTGCCACGCAATAGGATTGAGCCCTGAACAATGCGGTTGCAAAGCAAACTCCTTAACCACTCAGCTACGAGAGCAAAGGACCAGTTGCATGAACACTAATGATTCATAGAAACAATACTCAAAAAGAATTAAACATTCTTGAATTAGATATGAAGCTTTGACTTATTTATAATATGTGTGTTTAGTAGGGTATGACATATCCTCAACAACTGATTATCATTGCAATTGAAGCATAGCTGTTGATTCTCAGATGTAAATGTGTGAGAAATCTGGGTTCACTAGAGTGTAGCATTATATAAACCTATGATGTCTGAGATTTTTCTATAATTTCTCATGTTGTTGTTCTTTTTTTACCTGGAGATCAGTGGTTTTCAAATAGTGTCAGTTATCTATTACCACAAATATTTGTGAACTTTACAAGATGGAATATTAAGCTAACAAGAAACAGAAGAGGAGTTTGATGGTTTAAAAATCTGTGAGTTGGCTCTCATGCAAAAGTAATTGAATATAGTTGAATATATAATCATAACCACCATAGTTAATTCACATAGCGAGAGAGCCAAATAACAACAATAAAACTATACCTTCTTTAAGAACCCATAGAATTTGTCCAGTATTTGGTACTTGGGCATATAAGGAACCTCCAAGAGTTGAAACAACAAGAACATTATCATGGTTGCCTGCTGGAAGTATCTGAAAGCAAATCAAACACAATAATGATATAAACAACATGACAAATTATAAAGGTAGCAAATTTAGAGTGAACAAGAACACTGAGAATGTTAAAAGTATTATTCTAAATCAAGGAATTGTCTATATGGAAGAATGTGGCAGCCAAAACATTTTCTTCCATATCATCATCATCATCGTTTTACGTCCGCTTTCCATGCTGGCATGGGTTGGACGGGTGATTTCGGTCCGCGTTGCTTCCTCATTGGAGTCACCACTCTCCTGGCACAACTAGAGAGCCCTCTCTGCCCTGTTTTCACTTTACAGATTTTTTTCTCATTCAGTGCATAACCCATATTTCTGTAAATTCATGTTGATTGCCCACTGAGTTATTTCCTTTACCTCATTTTTTTAAATTACACTTACATAGATTGTTTTCACCTATTTTATAGGAAATACATTTTTTGTTTTATTTTTTTTTAAAGATATATGTTGAAGCAAAGTTATTACTGGAAATTATATAGAAATTTCGATAAAATTGAAGCATTTAAAGTCTATATTAGATATCTATGATGGTGGTTATGTAGGGTAGAGATCTTTAGTAGATTTTATGTAGCTGTAATATATTCTTCACTTGCTCTGAAGGAAAGGATTGTTAAAGTAGTTAAGAAAATAGATCTTGGGTTAATAGAATTGTGCTGGTTAGATGTAAAATACTGGCTCATTTATAAGAATCGGTACATATTGATAAAGAAAAGCTGTTATACAATAAGTTATAAAATTTTAGGCTCATGAATTTATTGCTGCTATCACTACAATTCTATTTTTTAATTTATTTTAGTTCTTGTTACCTGCTATAGTGCATATAAATCACCAACCATATTTAGAAAGGGGAGACGGTCCTATTGTAAGTATTAAAATTGAAGCTTTTTTCAAAACCTGTTTATTCCATTAATATAATTCACATATTTGATTTGCCTGCTTTTTCATTAAATTCTCTTTTGCTTTGCAGTGTTTAGTACTTGTACCTACTAGAGAGTTAGCTCAACAGGTTCAGGAAGTTGCTATTGAATTTGGTCGACATTCAAAAGTACGCAACAGTTGCGTTTATGGAGGTGCGCCTAAAGGGCCCCAAATCAGGGACTTGGAAAGAGGTTTGTATATATTTTTTTCTTTTTGTACATCATAATACATGCAAAAGCCTACAATTGTATAATGATTAATGAAAGTGATTGATAGGAAAATATAGGGGTGGACACTTCTTTATGTTTATACACTGAATACTTAGAGGAAATTGACAAATTTGTCTTTTGTAAATTAGGATGAGGCTAATTTTTAAAAAGATCAAATGTTCAGCTCTATTAACTTGTACACCTAAAAGAAGTGCTTTTTATGATCTATATAATTAAAGCAAGCAGGATACCTGGTGTTTTTTCCAGGAAGCAGATGACTGTTGGATCAGTAGTATTGTAATACAATGGTGAGAAACCTTTGTTATGGAAGGTTTATTAAACAAAGATTATTCCTCAAATATTACTGAATATTGCTGCAAGGCTTAAGAAAATATTCTCTTCGAAAAATGAAGTCTTTATGTACAAAGAATTACACAATAGGAAAAATCCCTACCACTTTGAAAATATTTTGTCTAAAAGTTGCAACAAAACACAAAAGAATGCACACTGCAGCAAATCTGTTTCACTCTGAAACTGGGAAATATTTCATTAAGAATTTGAAACTTGTTAGCCACAAATGTAGTCGCACTTGACAAAAAAAACCTATCATTGTGAAAAGTGTTGGGAATCCTTTGACTAACATTGACTGTTCCCTTTTTTTTAAAATCTACATTTACTTTGTCGACATTCACCTTGAGCCAGCTCCAACCAGTGAATTCACAGCATCTTGATTAGAAGCTGACCGCACTCAGTAGTCACAGATGTCTGGATCGGAGATTGTCAACCAGTTCTCAAACAGCAGGCACCATATACATGAGGATCAGATACTGATTTGAGATCCAACTTGACCATACTAATGTTTTTTCAGCTGTCTGGCTTACCGTTTACACCGTCCCTGTAGGGTCTCTAGCATTATTGCATTGTTGATAAGTTTCCCCTTTGGACGATGTAGAGCAGGACTAAACCAATGGAGGTGCTTTTGAGCAAGCGTTGTTGAAGGGAATCTGACATTAGTGAAGTTCGGAGTTTGATGCCATGTGATTTGGTGATGGCAAAAGTGGTCCACTATTTCCAGCTTGCCTAAGTTTGACACTCATTGGCCATATCTCGCAACTGTATGACTGGACAGTGTGAACAAAGGCTTGGTAGGTGCAAATTGTTGTGGTTAGATGGACCTCCATTCGGACCAAAGGCGACAATGCAACGCATGGTTGATACAGACACGTCTCGTCTTTACTCTGGTCTGTTGCTGTCAATTTAGGGCCAAGGTACTTGAATGGATCGACCTCTTCCAGAATCTCACCAGTTATAATTATTAGTTTGCAATTATTTGTTTTATTGAATAAATCTGTTTAAGGTTTTATATTTCATGTAATCAAATAGCTTGTTAAGAGATAGCACTTTTCTCACTAGATGTTCATTTGATATTATTAGGTGCAGAGATTTGCATTGCTACACCAGGACGTCTGATAGACTTCTTAGAAGCTGGTAAAACAAATCTTAGGAGAACAACGTATTTAGTTATGGACGAAGCTGATAGAATGTTGGACATGGGCTTTGAACCACAAATAAGAAAAATTATGGAGCAGGTTCGGGTAAGTAATTGGAGTTAATTTTTTTCTTTTCTTTACTGAAAATATTTGATTTTGGGTTCGTTTCTAACATTTAGCTTATTTTTTATATCCTTTTCCAGCCTGACCGTCAGGTGCTTATGTGGAGTGCAACATGGCCAAAAGAAGTGAGAACATTAGCTGAGGAATTCCTTAAGGACTACATTCAGATCAACATAGGTGCTCTGCAACTTAGTGCGAACCACAATATTTTACAAATAATTGATGTTTGTAATGAATCTGAGAAAGATCACAAGTAGGTATTATTTCAGCTGCAATATTTTTATGATTGTTTATATATGTATATGGGTATTCAAATATTTTTGAATTCTAATTGTAGATTAGTGAAGCTTCTAGAAGAGATAATGAATGAAAAAGAAAACAAAACCTTAGTTTTTGTTGAGACTAAACGGAGAGCAGATGAATTACAGAGAAGGATGAAGCGCGATGGGTAAGTTACATTTATAGAATCTATGCATGTCATTTTGAGTTGTATAAATACACAGGTTGATATTTGCATAGTGCAGAAGTTAAAACCTTTTTGTAAATTAACTATGTAATATTAATTCTGAATGAAAAAACTAAAAACAACTTTTGTTTTAATTCACACTATCCTTACTATATTCTATCTTAAGTTATGGTGGATGCATTTTTTCCCATTTATATCTCAGTTCAGAGAAAATGTTAGGGAATGGTAAGAATTGGATTTCATGCTTTGTATTATTTAGTTTGAGGCATTGGGAATATACACTGCATGTTGTTTTTGTGTGAAGTGCAATGGTTGTGAACATCCTGTAGGACACAGTTCCACACGGTACAACATGAATCATTGAACTATATATGTGGTGAAAGTGAAATATTTCCGTGTGAAAAAACATCAAGCACCTGTGTTTCTTAACTGTAAATTTCATAATAATAAACCTCAAAAAACCCGTTTTAGACATTTTCTGTTCAATCATTGTTGGGTTAAGAGAATTTTCAACAGGATGTTAAGAGTTAAAGTACTTGGGACTATTAACAAAATAATTATAGGTTTAGATTTATCTGCTATATCTTGTAAAAAGAAAAAATAATTAGAATAATCTTCCCACCCATGCTAGTGTAGTAAAATGTGATGCCATAGTGACTGCTGCTTATAGTTGTAAATCATTTTTTTTTGAAATATGATTTTTAAGGTGCATTAGTTTTGGACTAACAATTTGTGGTTCATAAAAAGATGAACTATTTAACCTTAGAAAATTCTCAACAGGATGTTAAGAGTTAAATAAGTCCTGTAATGATTGAGCAGAAAATGTCTAGAAATGGGATTTTTGCAGCTTATTTATTAGGAAATTTACAGGTAAGAAACACAGGTGCTTGAGGTGTTTTCATACAAAAATAGTTCACTTTCACTATATATATATAGACCTCAATTATTCATGTCAATTTGATGGTGTGGTATCGTGTGGAACGGTGTTTTACAGGACATGAAGAGTTAATATGAAGGTTGTTTTGGAGTTGAATAGTTGTATGTTAAATTGGAATGCAGATGTTTCAGTATAGTGAGTTTAACACATGCGCATAATTATTTGGAAACAAAATGAAATTCCTGATAGTTCTTAGTCCATATGGGAGTGATAATTTGATTTGATTCAGATTGTGCTTACTAATAACTTATCAAGTAATATTCTCTTTAGCAATTAATTTTGAATTTTTATTACATCTATGTTTGTTTTCCTTCAGCTGGCCTGTTATGGCTATTCATGGTGATAAGTCACAACCAGAAAGAGATTGGGTGCTGAGTGGTGAGTAACCATTCTGGATTTGATTTTAATTTTTGAAGTCATAGTTTCTACAATTTTCTCAACTTTTCATTTATGCAACTGTCAAATTTGAGTACTATCCACTTTTTTTCTTTATCTTTTCAGAATTCAGAACAGGACGTATACCAATTATGATTGCTACTGATGTTGCATCTAGAGGCTTAGGTTTGTATCAAACTGAAAATAGGTCTCCAAACTTTTTATTTAAATCAATTTAATACATATTTTTAACTATTTAAATCAATTTAATACATATTTTTAACTATTTAATAAGATTTAAATATGTAATAAGATTTAAATATATAATATTTAAATATGTAATAAGATTTAAATATGTAATAAGATTGACATTATAACTTTAATTTCAAACTCTCTCATTAAGAAATGTTATTTAAAATAATTTCGGTTAAAAGTTACATTTAATTTTGAATTCATAAATATGTTTTTAATGAGTAAATATGAAATGATTGCATTGGTTATAGTACATAATTTGTAATGTTTGAGTATTTGTGTATACAAGTGTGAGTGAATGATAAACAACTGCTTTGGTTGTTAACTCTTCTGCTTTATGTCACAGTAATAAGTTCTAAGTCTCTTTTGGCAGCGGAACATAGAAAGTTACTGATGCAGGCTGGACCGGCATGACTACTCTCAAGAGCTGAGGGGAAGGTGCAGAAATTTTCCTCTTCAGTTGTTGACATCCAGAAAGTAATAAATTTGATGTTTCTTAGTGCTGAGTTCCCCCGACCTGGCGTGAGGAATTCAGGTGGTGATATTGGAGAACAAGTTCCAGTTTCAAGACATGACCTGCACATGCAGCAGCCCAGTCTTGGACAGTTAAATGGCACTGGCTTTCTTTCAACATCTTATTCTTGCTTCACCCCCTCCTTTTTTTTTTAATTTTTTTCTTTTCTTTTTGACCAGAGTTTTCTTGGTGAAAAATGTTATAGACATTCCTTTTCACTTGATAAACTTTTTTTGCCCCATTTTCACAAATTCAATAAATGTTAGTGACAATAATATGCATTACTGGCACTGACCTGGATCTAGGATGGTAAGATATGGTACTGAGTGTTGCTATTCTGTCTGGAAACACCTAAGATTGAAACTGCTGGGTATTGGTATAAACTGTTGCTGTTTACTTTTCAGTGAGTAATAAACAATGTGTTAACAAAAGGTGAATGTTTGTGTAAACATAACATTTGTTTGTGTGCGTTGTTTAACGAAGGTTTGAGTCCTGTTAAACTTTCTGGTGTTTTTAGCATCCTTTCATAGTTTTACTGCTTTTTAAGTTGATGTAAAATTTATTTATCACTTAAAAGTCACATTTGCCCCAAGAAATTGAATTTAGTATTTTGACTTCAGGGCTGTGTTTTCATATTTTCAAACTTTTTAAAGTAGCAATAGATTGTCCATAAAGAAAACACATTAAGTATTACATGAGATAACCTTGAATTTTAAATAGTTTATGGTTTATTTTGTAGCAAACTAAGTCCTATTATTGGTTCATTCATCCAATATTTTTTTTTTCTATGTGATTTTATAATTTATGCAGTTGGTCGCTACTTCTTTCTACTTGATAAATGTTAATTTTGCTTGTATATTGTGTTAAGTAACATGCCTCCAATTTTAGATTTATTGCTAGATTGTTTGTCATCTGAGAAATTATATTAAAGTTATATATTAATCATTGATAGTATATTTTGGAATTTACTCACAGGACTTTACCATTAATCCTTGTCAGTGGTGTTTCTTGATTCATAGCAACACAGAATGTCATGTTTTTGTTTGGATAATGCAGCCACCTCCTCACTGAATTTCCAGGATTATCTTCTCAGCATTGCAGCCCGTGACTCACCGGATGTTAAAGTTCGGTTTCTCGGACTACTTCTCTACTCCTATCTCTCCTTTGTCAACTGTCCTGATGGAGTCATGTCGGAAACCTGTCAGCAAAGAGGGAATGCTTACTCTTAAAACTGCATATGGGACTTTGCTTCCTGTATGCTGAGCTGACAGCTGAAGGGTATCTTGTTAGACTTACATAAACATGTACTCGGATATGACCGACCCAAATAACAAATGTCTAGCCTCTAGCAGTCTAGCCTTCACCGCACACGGCCAGCAGCAACTGTCTCTTCACTGACAGTCTAATAGTCGCCACACTGTTGTTGTGTTAATGAAACCATTTTCTTGGTTTTACTGTAAACAAAGCATTCAAGAAGAGCGAGCAAAGTACCGATACCAGCCAGATGCATGCTCCCTCTTACAATTGGTTACTACTAACCTGGACGTTCAGGTGAATTTTTAAGTTGGGGACAGGAAGTAAACACCCTGGGGTTGCAGGTAAGATGGCAGCAATTAAGGTAAGTTAACTACTTTTCTTACCCAGGGTAAGCTCTTGGCCCTAACTAAAATTTGTTCAAAGTTAAAATTGTCAATCAAGCTTGTGGGAGTGTGCATTCTTGTTGGTTTCATAGTATTTCATGAATAGACATAACTGGTTCTTCTGATTTCAGTTGAAAGCAAATAAAATCTCATTCCTACTAATATTCTGCCTTTCTTCTTGTTATGGGGATTTTCCCAACAATGCCCTGTAACAATTTTACAGATGTGGATGATATAAAATTTGTGATAAACTTTGACTACCCGGCCACCTCGGAAGACTATGTTCACCGTATTGGGCGAACTGCTCGCAGCAACAATACTGGCACTGCGTACACTTTCTTCACTCCTGCTAATATGAAACAAGCACAAGACCTTATGTCTGTGCTTAAAGAAGCTAACCAAGTCATCAATCCTAAATTATTGCAATTGGCAGAGAGTGCAAGAGGAATATTTGGAAAAGGTAATTTCTATATATTATTATGTCGTGTATTATTATTTAGTTGTGCCACAGCCATGTTAAAGCATCTTAAGGCTGTTTGATGCTACCTTGGGTATGGTAGAGAAAATTCTTCTTCGATCTTCCATTTTTTTGTTTGGAAATTGGAATTTGCAAGGGAGAAACAAATGTGCTTGTCTGTACCATTTTTTTTTTGTTACTATATTTTCAACTAAATCTTTTAGTTATAAATCTTAAAATAATTGTGAATTTAGACTTGTTTCGTAAAACTTATTTATTAATGCGTTGGAACACACAACACGAGGTTGTTGATTTCAGAATTTTTGTCTCGAGTTCTCTGACAAGTAAAATCATTTAAATGTAGAAATTATTTAACCATATTTACCCTTTAGCATTCAAACCGGCCGAAGTATTCTCCCGACGTTAAGATATCGTTCTAAAAATAAACAATGTCATCAAAATCTCGTAGATTCGAGATTATGCGAGATAAAAAGCCTATACTGCCAAACTTCAATAGTAAATATAGTGAAACTTATAATACGTGCTTTTTTTTAACGTTCGAAGTAAGGTTGATTTCTCTGTTTATCAATATGGTTTCTGAAAGTAGCAATACCGACTTTGAAGGTTTTACTCACAAAGATTTACAGAATCAAGAAGAAAATAACAGCGATTTGTCTTCTAATGAATCGGATATATATATATATATCTGAAGTTTCATCCGACGATGATCGTTGTTTTGATAGTGGAAGTGAAGATCTCCAGAACGCCATTCAAAATATTACATGGTCGAACAACACGTTCATGATTTTATTAACTAACTGGCACAACACACTCTATACCACTTTTGTTTTTGCCGCAAACTTTCTTCGAAGCCGTGGTGGAGGAGACGAATCGGTATGCCCAACAAAGTATTTCTATTCTGGAACACCCGATCTAATATGGCGTCCGACATGTTGCGGAAATTTCGGGCATTTTTTACCATAAACATTGTTTGGTATAAAACAATTTCCAAGACTGGAGCCAAGATATAAGGTATGGTGACCCTTAAATATCAAGTATTATGCCCAAAACCAGATATTTGAAATTAAATCTATTTGCACCTGGTTGATACTTCCAATACCGCCGGTAGGTAAAATTACATAATTGTAAACACCTGACAAAATTTCAAGTCTGCATATAAAAAATTAATGGAGTTACAAACGATATAATCCTCTTGAGTGATTAGCTCAAAATAATGTAAATAAATAAACATGACTTGACGGAGTAATGTAAATGCTAAGGGTTAAGTACCAGACTTAAGAGAAAAATATAAGTACTGGCGTCTATCTGATTGACCACGGATGCAGTGCCCCAGCATGGCCACAGGTAAAAACTGGATCAAGTAAAAGTCTATATACAATGTTATTAGCCAATATTGTATTATAAAGCTTCCCAACACCCATTATTAACTTTGTGGCAAATTCTTTTAACTTTATTCAGTTTATTCCCCACCCTCCTATTTACATTTTGTTTTCTGATTAGTCTAATCAGAAATTACATGGAACTATTTTCCCACTATGTTTTACGAGTACACAAAATAAAGAGTTAACCAATCATACTGTCTGACATTATTATCTAATGAAATCGTATCACTAATATAGTAACACAATTTGTCACTCTTTTGAAAAAAATCTGGTTTTGGTAATGAAAAGGTTGAAGTTCCATCATCTGGTGTTAACATTAAGAAAACCAATTTGTAGTTTTGAATTCTGTTTGCTGAATGTTTATGGTTTCATATACGCCTTTTTATTTTGTTTCAGGACGCAGTCGCTACAGAGGTGGCAGGGATAGAGATAATGGAAGTGGTGGACGCTTTGGATCTAGTGGCAGCCGTGGTGATCGTGGAGGTGGTTCTCGTGGGAGCAGCTATGGTAGTGGCCGTGATCGTGGAGGTAGTTCTCGTGGAGGTTATGGTGGGTCTTCGGGTTCAGGAAATTATGGGGCTGGTAGTCAGTCAAGAGGATCATTTGGGTCTAAGCCAGGGGGTAGTTCTGAAAGAAATAGGTTTTCAGCTAACTCTGGCGGTAATTTTAACCAAAATAATGTAGGAAGTTATGGCGCTAATGTAGGGAACAAGACCGGTGGTTATGGAATGCACTCAAAGCCTAATTATAATGCTGGTGGTAGTGTGGGTCCTAAATCTAGTTATCCATCTCAAAATTCCAGTTATCCATCTCAAAATAATTCAAACTATGGCACTCAGAATAGCTCACGGCCTGTACAAGCACCTGGACAATATGGGTCTCAAAAGCCTCAGAACTACCAGATGAATGGCTATGGTGGTGGTAGTGCTTCAGCAGCTCCAGCACAGTCTGCTAGTTCTAATCAACAAAATGGTAATGCAAGTACTGGTACTGGTGGTACACAAAGTTTGCAGAACTTACAAAATATGGCTTTTATGTACAGTCAGTGGATGCAAAACCAGCCAGGTGGTAACACTCAGCAACAACCCCCTCCCCCACCTCCTGGAAAAACAACCAATCCTCCACCTCCACCATCTACCAACTATAATTATCAGTATCGTTAAATCAAGCATTTTCTCACTTAGTTATTATTGTTGTACATAGATGCTCCAATATATTAAGTCATTTCCATTTTCACGCTGCATGTGATGTCTGTGCTTTTTATCTATCATTAACCAAAACAATGGAAAAAAAAAAAAAAAATTAAAGGATTATTTAATATCTTGGTTTTTGTGCTTTTCTTATGTCTAGATTTTGTATTAGCTGTTTAGTTTGATAGTTGAGTTAAAAGAAATATTGAGGTTTGAATATTACCGTAGCATTTAACACTTATAGTAAATAAGCTATTTGAAGTGGCATTGAATTGACAGACCTCAAGGTAAGTTAATAACCACTTTTCTGTAGGTGAAAATTGGCCTTAACCCTGTTGATACCAACCTGTCTGAAACCACTCTTGATTCTAAGATAAAAATCCATTTGTTTTAAAGTGTTCAGGATAAAATTTAAACATTCTAAGTTGTGTTCCAAACACTAACTTATTTTAACAATTATTGTAAAGGAAGTGCTTTTGGGTTTCTACAATTTGTCATTCAGTAATTCACTTTTGGTAAAGAAAATGTTTTAAATGTGCTTCTTCAAGATGCTATATTGGAGATATAAAATACTAGAAAAAGTTTTGTTTAGCATTTCAGGCCCCTAGATTTTGATAAATCAATGAAAATATTCATCTTCATTCAAACCATGATTCCTATCTTCCATAAGTAATACCTTCAAAATGTTTACCTAATTATTTGGTAAATATGAAAATGCATGATCAGTTATGTCATCTTGTTTTTGAAGTAAATGGCAGTCAAAGCTATTAATCTGATACGGTTTCAAATATTTGATTCCTTCTTGATCACTTCATATTTTATTGAAACGTGCATTTTCTACAGAATTTAGGGATCTCAAAATTCTATGCACATTATACTCCAGTGTCATGTTTACTGAGTCTTGTAAATTTGCTTGTTTCATATAAACTAAGGTTGTGAAATTAGCAGTTTGTAGAAACATTTGTTTGGCATTATGTGCACTATCTTTAGATTCAGATACATACTCTTTGTTACATCTCAATATTGTTTACTTTTACAGAAATTCTTAGTATTACTAAAATTCTAAAATAATCATGGTCTTACTAAAGCAACTATAATTTGTTTATATAACCGTTTCGTTACTGTATTTCTAATGAAATACACTACCTATGATTTTCAATTAATTTTGAAAATAATCAAGGATTTGGAGGGATTTTGTAAAATAACTTTCTTGCTATTTAGTTGGTGTTTGGAACATAACTTAAAGTTCTAACATAAATTATAATGGGTTTAAATTTAGATAAAAAACCATTTGTTGTAAAGTGTTCTTATCATAAAAACGGGCAGTTTGGTATCAAAATGGTTAAAGTGATGTTTGGAACAACTTCACAAAGTTCTTAAATCTGTGATGGAATTTTTCTCAAAACTACCCTACTTAAACCAGGAGAAAATCCAATTTGTCCACCATAAACTCACTATTGACCTTTTCAAAGGTGACTTATTTGATCTTAGAAATATTAAATAAAAAACAATTCTTTCCAGTAACCTAAGTGCATTCAGATAAACCAGGAAACGAGTCATGCCATCGTCTTTTATCCAACTCCTATAAAAAAGGCAACAGAAAACCCGCTGAACAATATCTAAGATGAAAGCCTGATTACCCCTAAAAAAAGGGGGGTAGAACTTCACCACATTCCACTAACATGCCATACTCGGGAATAATTAGCAAAATCCAGACAAGATTTTACATAGGGTTTAGGATGTATCTCCCTTTAATCTGGGAAAGTACACAAGCTGCAATTAAGTGGTTTGAAGCATTCTCCAATAAGTCGAACTAAATTCCAGCAATTTGATATCAGATTATGCTTTCATTACTAAACATACTAATTAAAGCCTTTGACTTTGCTAAATCAATCAGTTCTACCTATAACTGATAACAAAATAAATTGTTGCGGGCTAGAAAAACTGACCTCTCCATATGAATAAAAAAAATCTGAAATTTATTAGATGTTAATATTTGGCACATGATTTGCTTGAAGTTGCTGACCTTCATTTATTTCTACTTTGTAACAAATTCCTATATATATAGAGGTTGGTCTTTGTTGTGACTTGCTTAACTCTAACATCCTGTTCAAAATTTTCTAAGTCCTGTAATTATTGAGCATAAATTACCTAAAAGGGGTTTTTTGCAGCTTATTTATTATGAAATTTACAGGTAAGAAGAAACACAGGTGCTTGTGGTGTTTTCACACACAAATATTTTACTTTCACTGTATATATAGTTCAATGATTCATATCAATTTAATGACATGTTACTGTGTGGAAATGTGTCTTACAGGACGTTAAGAGTTAATCACAGAACATGATCTGAATGAGAGCCTAGAACTACTTATTACCGTAGACATCAATCTTGCCGTTAGCTAATTACTGCAGGGTTAAATATGTTTATTTAAGAACATGACTAAATTCATGCAATTTGACATTGTTGGTAACATTCTCTACTCAAAACACTAGGCTTTGCTAAATTGTGTAATGGTATAGATGAGACGTACTTTTTGATAGGCCTCAACCGGAGTTGAAAAACGTGATCTTGTTGGTGATCTATTCTTTAAAATGTATATATAATAAACCATCTCCAACATCAGATTATATAGAAATGATGGATTGGCTGTTGGACCATGCATGTAATAGATTTAGGAAAGACCTCAGAAGCAACTTCAACTGTTTAATCCTACAAACTGAGCAAAAAATTGAATTTTTGTATGTCGCCGTTAACTTAGACAGGAACACATGTAACAACTAACGTATAATATTAACTCAGAAAATACTTTACAGAATATTAAGTCCTATAATGATTGAGCAGAAATTCTTTAAAAACAATTTCTTATGAAATTTACAGGTAAGAAACACGGGTACTTCAGGTGTTTTCACACACAAATATTTCACTTTCGCCATATAGTTCAGTGATTTATATCAATTTGATGATATGGTAGGTCTTGCAGGATATACTAAATCTTATGTAAGCTGAGTTTGTTTTTTTTTTTTTAAAATCTAGTCAACTAGCAGAATCTAATTGTAACATAGAGAGGCTACATAGAATAGTTTTTCATCACAGCTTCAAGGAAGAAAATATGCCCTGCCAAATCTTCATGCCCCCATACTCATTTGATGTAATGACCATAGCTATGAGATAGACACTTGCTATTAAATAAAGTTCAGAAGCTGTGAACGGGAATTGTTGCATTCCCAGTGAAGACCAACAGAAACAATGCACATGCAAAAGTCTTTATTTTGACCCTGAAAAAAAAAAACCTCGAAGCAAATTAAATTTTTTAAATTAATGTCATCAAACTATATATTCAATGCCTGTAATGTGTAGTTTAGATAAAATTAAAGTACGTAAAGTCTATTATTTGTAAATATTTGTTTAAAATCCATAAAGCAAAAGAATTCATACATTTCAGGTCACAACGATAGATTTTTTAAATTAGTACTTTTTTAAAAATTATAAATATTTTGTAGTTTGTTAGAAACAGTACCTTGCTTGACAAATTAGTTAGAAAAAAACAATGTAGAAATTTAACCCATGTTTTTTTTTTAATTTGACAAACGAACTAAACTAAATTGGTTTCAACAAGCAGACTGGATTTTAACCACAAATATTTACAAATAAAAATCATGCGGATCTTAGATACAAATAGATCATTTTATTTAAATTACACTTTAGTTTATTGTTAGATAAAGGCATCGGATATATGGTTTGATGACATTAATGTTGAAGAAAAATTTAATTTTTTTCGAGACTATTTTAATTTGACCCTGAAAAGATGTCTTGCAATGCCGAAGTTAGTTCTGCCAACTCCTGTGAATATATATGCATGGTAGAGGGCTAGTTCAAGCAGTGATATGCCAACCCTACTGCTTCCTTCAGGAAAAAACTAGCGTTGTCTAATTATGTATGGTGGCTGAAAGAATAATAAAATGGAAATGCACAAGATGATGACATTTATGCACTGCGAAGAGCATACTAAACATCAAAGACACCACAAAATGAAGTTGCAAAATCAGAAATTTTTGTTGTTGCCAATTCAGGAGCAGAGTAAAAAACCTGTATTCCATTCCACATTTAATGTAGCCACACTGTTTACTGACTCCTCATTTCAGACCCTCATAATACCCTCGATATAGCTAACTTAAATCCTTACAAGACCGCCCTCTCGTATTCATCCTTACTTTCTGAGAATTCGGTAACCTTTTTATTGATATTGTAAATTAGCTCTGAATTAAGGGAAGCAACTCACTAGCGTTGAAGTAAATTATTCTCTACACTGTTGCACATGACAGAGTAAGAATATCTCGTTCAGAGATATGTAGTTATTTGATAAGACTCCAAGTAACGACATTACCAGTCCTGGAGACTATATACAGAAGGGACTGGAGCAAAAAAATATAGGTAGGAGCTAATTTTATTGATATTTGAGTAAAAAGGAGATCAACTTTGTTGGCTGTGAAATAAGTTATATAAAGTAATATCTCACTAAGCAGTTGGTAGGCACTTGTTTTTTAATCCACTGTGCCCTAATCATTCCCCAGGAACAGTGAATCAACTTAAGACTGATTCAAAGAAGTCCCAGAGTGAAACCAACTACACATTTTATTAAAGTATTGTTGACTGTTACAAAAGCTGATCATAAAAATCTCGAACATTCATTAGCAAAAGTTAGGCATACTAAAGGAAACATTTAACGCAATCACATTCATGCATTCTCAAAAGCAATTAAGGAAAGAATGATTTTGAAATGCCCTTTTAGTTTCCTTGTAAAATACATGAAATGAATTAACAGGATCATTTTTAATTAAAAGAATTGAATCTCGGAATCTTGTTGACAATTCATAGTGACACGTGACTTGGCTGTTCCCCTTTTTGTAATGAGCTTTGGTAAGATGCCAACTATCTGCTCAAACAGTATGTCTGAAATATCCTACCTGAAGAAACATGGGTTTTTTCCTACATTAAAAGATATCTCATTTGTATCTGGGTGTTGTGAAATTCTAATGATCTGGCTGATGTAGTAGAAAATAGTTACCTTTGGAAACTTAGACAAAACAAAATCTCCCCGTTTTAAATCTTTTATTTCCTCCGGAAAATAAATGTCATCATTGGCATCAGCAACATCCTCTAAAACAAGCCTGAATCATCACATGACAGGGTGTTGTCTATGCCTTTGTCACATGAAATTTCCTTGTCAAACAAGATGCTCTTTTTCAATGTTCATTTTAGGGTTTTCTTTTGACCAAATTTCTGCATTCTCCAGCCACTTTTTAACAGTCAAAGTTAAGATGAGTGTAGTACACCTTTTGCTGATCTCTGGCCAGATGATGGTGGCATAATTAAAGAGTACAATTAAACAAATCTTTAACTCTAAACCCATGATGGGGTGAACATTCCAAAGCTTGGTACAGTGAATCACCAACCAGATGCACAGTGGCTCAGTACCAGAAGTGATCACTGTACCCTCCCCAGGCATATCTTTCTAAAGCACAAGCATGGCGATTACATTTTGGACTAGAAATAATTCTAATACAATCTTAGTTTCAGCTCGTATAGCACAGAACATTCTAAATAGTTGTGCGTCCATGATGAAAGTAAGAGTAAATCTGAATATTACTTTTGGCTTAAAATTAGGTCTCCTAATGCTCAAGGAAGCAAGTTTTTTCACAAATTAACATGGCAGATGTATTCACATTTGTAAAGAATCAATGATTCACATATATATATATAAACACAGGCGCAAGCAAGTGTCTTCTACTATAGCCTCAGGCCGACCAATGCCTTCTGAGTGGGATTGGTAGACAGAAACTAAGAAGCCTGTTGTATATGTGTGTATGTATGTATATATATGTGTATATATATATGTATGTATGCATATATATATGTATGTATATATATGTGCGTGTGTATATGTATGTGTATCATCATCGCTTTTTACGTCCGTTTTTCCATGCTAGCATGGGTTGGACGGAGAGAGTTATTGAGGCAGAATTT
>JAOPJM010001738.1:4154461-4164026 GCA_027124095.1 Muusoctopus leioderma
GTATATATATCATTGATGTAAGGAAAATAGGAAAAGAATATCTAGTTGACAGTCCGTCTATTGTCATGTGGAGATTTTATCTTTTATTTATTATCAGGAATAACAACGAAAGAAGCAGCTGTTATCGTAGGTCTGTTCTTTAGTTCGCGTCGCTGGCGTACGTACGTCAGCACTCAAAATAGATTTTAAAAATGTGCTGAGTGTAGGTTACTAATTCCACAACCATGCTTGCAGTCATTTTCTAACTCATTCACCCTCATTCTCTTCACATTCTGATCTTAAGCAAAGAAAAGGAGAAAAGCGATATCGTTCTTATTTAGCGAAACACATTTCATACAGCAAATGCTATGTTTTTTTTTTAGATAGAAGAATATTCTTATCAGATGGAGAAAGAAAGCGTTAGAGATAGAATTAGAGAGAGAGAGAGAGAGAGGGAGAAGGCGAGAGAAGGAGGAGATATATATGTATGTTCACATATATATATGTATGTATGTATATATGAACATACATACATACATACATATATATATATATATATATAATAAAGGGATCAGAGTAATCCTTGTGGCTAAGACAAAAATTATGTTTGCTCATTCGCCCGAAAGAATTAAATAAATAGTTTTGAATTTGTATCTATTTATTAAATGAATGGATCAGTTGAAGGAGTTTTTAAAATGCTATGCATTAGACTCAAATTTATTTGAAGAAAGCTGGCAAATAAAATTTATACACAGGGCTTGCTAACACAAATTTAATAGATAAAATACTTAGAGATTAATTAAACAATATTTTTACTTGAAACACCATCTCTTTAAATTCTATTTCTATAAAGGGCCACATATCCCAATGAAATTATTTATATTGAAAGAAGTGAGGTTTTCGAGCTGAAATGTTATTACATTTAAATCCTCGATCCCCTCTTTTTTTATTTGTAAAGCAAACCTTCATTGAAATTGATGTCACTTTGTTATATACAGAGGAAATGTTCTTGATCGTTTAGTATTAAATTTTGGCTTCTCCAAGCGTTCTCCTTTTACACACAGAAGAAAATAAGGTAGAAGGCAACAGGAGTGAGAGTAATGAAAGTGTGAAGAAGGAGGAAAAGAAAGACGAGTGAAAGGTTACAGGATAAAAGGCCATAAAGGGAAGGGAAGAAAGAAAAAAAAACAGATTTGGAACTAGCCTTGACTGCAAATTTCGTCGTCGACACAATGTATGAAGAAATGTATTAACATAATCTTCAAGTAAATGAATTGTATTTACATATTTTCTCTGGAAATTGATTTGGAGCTGGTAGTTAGATTGCTATTTGTCATGGAATGATCATATATTCAGGAGACTGCTTTCCTTTCTTCGAATTGAGATATGTTTCACAAATCTTTTACATTATTACAACAGAGTATTATTTTTATTTAAATCTAGTGTGTGGTAAATAGATTTAAATCTAGTGTGTGGTAAAAAAAAAAAAAAAAAAATCAACAGCTATTTCAATTACACTTCTTTAGATTCAATTTCGATTTCAGATTCCGTTGATGCATTTTGTCATAAACTTTCGATTTCTTTCTGATTTTCATTGGGAAAATCAGGAATCTGTTAAATTTGCGCTTCTTTCAATAAGAGTCGAAACGTTTTCAAGTTAAGAAGAAAAAGTCTAATGCGATAATTTTCAATTTTTTTCCCAATTACATTATCTAGATTATTAAAAAAACGTAACAAATCAATTCCCAAACCTATCTTCCTTAACGACATGACGTCACGTCTAACCAGTATCTTATCTCTGCTAGTGCTCAATAAATCTCCTATGTAATTTGTATTAGGTAGATACGTTTATATTCAATCAAAACGACCGCCAATATTTTACTCGACTATGGAATTTATATCAGCACACAGAGGGTTAAAAACAAACATTGTGAGGCATTTATTCTGATGCTTTACAGTTTCTGCCTAACAAACACCTATAAAATCATATATAAATCTCGAAAACTCATAATCACGAAGATTGTCAAAATAAAATCAGATTTGGGTAGATATGGTAGATTTAATCAGTCAGCCGGTTTAACACCATGATCTGGCCCTTGGGCGCCTTTAGCGGAGTCCATTCTGTTGGAAGCATTCGGGCCAGGTCTTCGGTCTGAGGATAACTTCCTCTCTTCTACCCACCAGTAACGGAAGTCCTAAAAAGGGTCATGGGAGCTGCCCTTCCTCCTGACTAAGCAAGGGATCGGTAAACTACGGCCCATAGACCAAATCCGGTCGCGGTTTCGTTTCATCCGTCCCACCAATTTCATCGAATATGTGATGTTGCATACAAAAAATCTGTTTTCCTTAGCTATCTTAGATTAGCGAAGAATAACATGCAGTATCGAAAAAAAATGAGCAAAAGTCTAATATTTGCATTGGCCTCAAATGGATCAATGTGTAGCGATTTCCTCATTACAACAGGTGACGTTTTCAGTTTTCACCTGTTTTATAAGGACCAACCAGAGACTTGTGCTTGGCAATCATTTTGGCTATACAAACAAATGAGACCTTTTTTCACCTGGTATAAAATGAAAGTTTCCTCAGGTGTGAGATTTTAAACAGTATATGTTTTCGCCTTCCTAAATGAATGGAGCAGCAGAGACTAACAGCGTCTCATATGCTGCTGCAACATAGTTTACATGAATTATCAATTCTAAGAAAGGAGGGAATGACACAAAAAATGTTTACTTGTCTATCGAGGAAAGCAGGTAAACTGGTTGGTACCGCATTTACCCCGAAGCCACAATTACCCCCATTCATCCTAGCTAAAATTATTTTAACCCTTCACTGAATGCCGTGTCATATATGGCATATACAGATTTTTATGTCATTCAATGTGTAGCGATTTCCTCATTGCAACAAGTGACGTTTTCAGTGTTCACCAGTTTTATAAGGACCAACCAGAGACTTGTGCTTAGCAACCATTTTGGCCATATAAAGCAGAACTCGATAAAATCTTCCTCTCTTTCACTGGTACCCGGCAGTTTGAGCAACTGTCCGTTCTTACTCTTTCTACATTGTTGAAACCAGCAGATAATTGAATCGGCAGTTTGTCCACTCACATTTTCAGCTGAATGAGCAACAAAATTGCTGAATCACTTTCTGTCAGGTCACGTATATAAATAATAATATTTTGCGCAACACATGATCATATGTTGCGCAAAAATTATTATTTATATTCAAGATTCGAGTATATAAACACGAAAATATGTATAATATATTCCATAAACATGTTTTCAAACTTTTATTAATCTAGCGATGTGAATCCTGTTATATTTCTCTGAATGTACATTTTCAATCCGTATTTCACTAACTTTGTAAGAACACGAGAAAAGGTAAACAATTGACTCTGGATACAGTCTTTAAAGAACGTTAGAGGATGGAATATTTTGTAACTGTAAAAAAGCAAATACAAAGAATTGTGCGTAATATGCAGTGAGACTATTGCAGTGCTAAAGGAATATAATATACGTAGGTATTACCAAACGAAACATACATTGCACTATTTTCATCTAACAGGAAAGCCGAGAAATACGAAGGCTTGAAAGTATTTTATCACAACAGTCGTTTTTCACAAGGATAAATGCTAAAAATAAAGCTGCAACTAAAGCTAGTTTGGAAGTACATTATTTGTTAGCTATGAAAGGAAAATAATTATTGACGATTGAGTTAATTAAATCTTATATGATTGCAACAGCTGAAGGAATACGTCCAGAAAAAATAGATTTATTTATGAATACTAGTCTTTCTGCAAACACAGTAACTGAGTCGAACATATAGGAGGCAACATACTGTGCCAATTAAGTAATAATGCACAAGATTTACAGATTTCCAATGGTTTTCTCTGGCTCTTGATGAACCAACATATGTGTCTGATAATTCGGGGAATTAACTGTTAGTATAATGTTAAAGTCCTTTAATGATTGAGCAGAAATTGCCTAACAACGGAGTTTTTGCTACTTATTTATTATGAAATTTACAGGTAAGAAACATAGGTGATTGAGGTGTTTTCACACAAACATATTTCACTTCCATCATATGATTTATATTAATTTAATGATGTGGTACCGTATGAAACCGTGTCCTACAGGACTTAAAGAGTTAATGCTAACTTTGAAGTGATGGAAGAACTAGTTACAGTGATCAGCATGCATAGAAGAACTACTGGTGAAAACATTTTCAAAGAGGTGGAGAAACGATTTGCAGTATCACGTTTCAGTAAAATGGCTTAGCGGTAAAATTATCTTTAAACTTCGGATCGAGATTGACATGCTTTTTGAATGAGAAAAATCGTTCTCAACCGCTACTAGTAAACGGTGAATGGTTGTGTGGAAATTGGCATTCTCACTTGACTTAATGACGCATCTTAACGAGTTCAATCTTAGATTACATGGCAATTCTGAGCTTATATGCGACACATACCTCCCAGTGAAAGTTTTTCGACATAAATTAACCATTTCTCACTCCCAGCTAATAGTTAACAACTCCTACAACTTTCCTGCTCTGAAAAAAAGCAGCCAAGAAGCAAATTCTCTATTTCCTTTCGTATTCAATCAAGACATTCTCACTAATCTGAAACTACAGTTTCAACAGCATTTTTCAGATCTCGATGAAAATTTGAAAGCATTAAAAATCTTTCAAAATTCATTTGACTGCATTTTCAAGGAAGTTCTTTAAATGGAAGTTATTGATCTACAGTCAAATGACTTGTTAAAAGGCAAGTAACAAAAGGGAAAACTTGACTGACTTTTATGAATACCTCACAGATATACTTCTTTAAAACCCTTTGTTCGGGGATGGTTTTCAGAATTTGGCGCAATCTGTTTTATGTGAAAAATCATTTTCAAAGATGAAGTATATGAAACCCATTTATAAGTCTGTGTGTTAACTGAGCGCCAGTTGCAGTGAGTTTTGATTAAAGGAATCACAAAATTTGTACCACAATTTGACAATATTTTGTCCCCGCACCCCCCAAAAGAAGAATTTTATAGATTTTATTGAGTTTCCATTGATCGATAGTACTTGGAATGAAAAACATTAAAGTAATTAAAACAGTAGGCTGTTTCCTTTACCTTGTATGAACATGGTTTAATTTTTTATTCACCTTGGCCCCCAAGACATAAAAACATTTAAAATTCGGCCCGCCTCCAAAAATGTTTGTCGGTCTCTGAACTAAGCCATTAAAATATATATATATATCAACAGTGAAAGACAGAAGACTGAAATACAGAAGATAAGGAAAGTAGGAGTGAGGTGAAGGGGAGAATGGAGATGAAAGGAAACTGACAAATAGAAAGTGGTAGAGAAAGACGTATAAATTAAAGTACAGCAGTTGTAAAATAGTAGGAAAGAGAGAGTGAGAAAGAGAAAGGATAGAAGGATATATAGAAAATTGTAGAAGGGAGACAGGGAAAGGAAGATAAAGAGTTATGCAAGCAACAGAACAAAAGGAGAGAGGAGATAGGGATAACTAGAGAGTTATGCAGTATGAAGGAAAAAGAGAGTGGAAGGAGCAATAAACCAAAGTACAACGGAAAAGGACAAGAGAAAAATTGTCAACGAAAGGTATTAGTTAATTAACAACACTGCTTGTAAATAAGAAAAATATATTTGTAATACAATCTTCAGCGACAAATTGTCTAAACCACGGGTTTCCAAACTTTTGAATTTGTCGACCCCATCACAGACTTACAAAGCTTTCATCACACCTCCAATCATACACCCAGTAAAATAGCATGGTAATCTCGGGATTTAGTGGAGTTAATTCAAAAGAGGTTTTACGCAATGTATACATTTTTTCATATATACGTTTTATTTTTTTTCATTCCAGTTTTATCTTTGAATAAAATATTTCGCTACAACCATTATTCTGTAGCTTTATCAGATCCGATTAAATTAAACTGGCTTAGATGTTTTCTTCTTTTTCTTTTGTTTGTTTCCATGTTCCCAAGTATGTTGCTATGTATATATGCAGAGCTTGTGTATGTTAAGGTGGGAGATCGTGTATCTGTGTGTGTGTATATATATGTGTGTGTGTGTGTGTGTGTGTGTGTGTGTGTGTGTGTGTGTGTGTGTGTGTGTGTGTGTGTGTGTGTGTATGTGTGTGCACAGGCATGTGTATGTTTTGTTTCTCATGTTGGCAAAAATGAAAATAAACCTTTTTACACGATTTCTTGGCCTTTTCATAATTTCAGTTGATTCCGGCGCGCGTGTTTTATTTTGGCTATTTTAGCTGTACCTCATGAAACGTATTAATCACTTCAACACACGATGTCACAGAACTAAAGGATAAAAACTAAGTTGTGAAGCCTTAGCCAGGCGAAAGTGACACTCGCCAATAGAGACCAAGAAAGTAGGAACCAATTGAAATTATAAAAGAACCAACAAGAAAGCAAGTAAAAACGTTTATTTTTATTTTTGGCAACACGAGAAACAAAATACACACATGCCTGAACACACATATACACATATACACACACACACGCACACACACACACACGCACACGCACGCACACACACACACACACACACACACACACATACGCAGATGAACGCTCAGCTTAATATACACGAGCTCTGCATATACAAATATACACACATAGCGACAAATTTGGTAACATGAAAACAAACAAAAGGAAGACAAGAAAAGATCTAAGCCAGTTTAATTTGATCTAATCTGATAAGGCTATAGAATTATGCTTGCAGCAAATTTTTTTATTCAAATATGCAACTGGAATCAAAAAAAGAAAACGAAATCGGCGCGTGTGTTTTATTTTGGCTATTTTGGCTATTTTGACTGTACATAATAAAATGAATTATTCTTTATACCGTTCTTCTTCAAAGGCCTGAGCAGTAAAAGCTTTCAGGATTTCTGAATCAGAAGATCATTTGAAAAGGCTATCAATGAATCGCAAAAGAAATGCAACGGCTATGGAGTAAGAATCTGAAGATCAAAGAACAAATCGTCATGTACCGATGAGGACAAGTAATCAAAGAAGATAAAATGAAAGTGAAGAAAATTAAGACATCTTCAAGAAGCTAGGACTAGAAATCAAGCAGAAAGATAGGAAAAGTGACAAGTTGATGAAAGAGCAGCATCTAAACATAACAACATAGATTATGAATCATTTGTTGTGATTAGCGGAATGTCTCTAACATGTTTGCATTGTGGAGGGGAAAAAAGTGGAAAGAAGGTCCAGGTATGTGCCGTTGAAATAGGACGGTAAAATGGCAACTCATATCAATGCCTCCAGAGTCACTTAAACAATTGTTGAAAGGAAGAACAGCAGAATGACTTCTTTTCTAAAGCAAGAGGATACAACTCCTTCTTCCAAATGATTTCTTTTGGAGCTACTGAGTTTGATAAAGGAGGATGCATGCCTACATTCAAAATACCAGAGAAAATTTATCATCACGCAGGCTCACTTCTTCCAAATCCTGATCACAAGATATACTTGCAATGGGTGATGAACGAGAACAGACAATGCAAGGCTGTAACAACATTCCAGGTGTTTCAGAGGAAGTTGTCTTTGATATTGAAGAACTGTTACATCTACACAATGATTATGCAATGAGATTTAAAACTGCACCTAAAAATATTGAATGAAACTGATATGAATATTATCATCCATGCAGATAACGTGTACTCTAGAGAACATGGAACGTCGTTTTAATGCTCCTATTTTCAACGAGGTTGCCATTCGAATTCCATAGAAGAGACATTTCTGTAGAAACGTATCCAGTCTCTCACCAGAGTCTCAGAAGCACACCATTCATATAACCCATTGTAATATCCTCTAATGTTTTTGAGAGGACAAGATGGATGCAACTTTAGTGTGCAAAAATTCAATAGGAAAAAAGTGTCAGAAAATGATTTCTATGACTCTAGGTTAATGATCAGATGAGACGGAAGTCTACGTCATCACTTTCACCAACTCTTCAATCAATTCACAGAGGATATGTATGCAAATATCTAGTCAGAACGTTTTACCTTCATTAGACTAAATCAGTCTAAGTTGAGAGTTGAAAAATGTATTTATCTAAGAGATGTCTTGAACAACGATGAAAATCCAGTGAATGTTAGTCAACTTGTCATCTTGCCATCATCTTACACAGGCGGGCCTACCAGGCGAAGGAGGATTCACGGCTACAATCAAACAAAAATTCCGCTATTGAAATAGGCAATCAATGGATAGTACCACATGCCACTGCTTTTGAAAGATCTTTAAAGCACACATCAATGTTGAATTTCGCAGTTCCATTCTTTTCAGACTCAAGCCGTCATGGTGAGATTACGACTTACCAGGCAAGCAGTTACATCAGCACTAATGAAGGAGTGTGGAAAATTCTGAAATTTCCGATCCATGAATGCCACCCAAGGTGTTCATTTAGAAGATGGTGACAGAGTTTATTTTAATGAGAAAAATGCCTATGATCGCATCCAGCGGAGACTTAGGTCCAAGTTCACAGCATTCTCTCAACTACATTAAACTGATAAATTTGCCAAAATTCTTCTATCCTCTACTGTTATCTCTCAAGATATTACATTTGGCAAGAGCAAAGAAAATGCTTCCAAAGACGCAGGTAAGGCACACCTGTCCCTGGATACCCGGATGTTCGAATGAATGATACCCTTAAGCACGTTTACACGTTTACACCCCAGAATTCTGAATATGTGCCTATTGCTCTATTACGTCAAAGGTCCTACCTCACTTGACTCTCTGAAAACAGTAAATGGAACTCATCTTCAGAGACGCATACCAACACCTCGTGCTCCTGGAAGATGATGACCACGGAATAACACACTAGAAGATACCAGTACTTCCCAATTCCCAACAAAACTTCACCATTAGTTCACCATCCTCATCTCTTCATGCAATTCATCCAATCCAATGCTTCTGTGGTAAAAAACAAAGAATTTATGTCAGAGGACATCTTACATCAGACAAAGATCAGTACGGCTAACCCTCAATTGGACTTCATAAAGGATATGTTTAACTTCAGTCTTTGTAAAGTGGAAAATGTGGTACAGTCGATGTGTGAGAAAGCATCAAATGATCATTGCATGCAATCACCTAACAGACAACATCAAAACTCAGTGAGTTGTGAGGTATTCAGAGAAACATGACGTTATTCAATTTGGATGAGTATGTTAAAGAAATAGAGCCAACATTGATGCCAGATCAAAGAAGTGCCTATAATGAAGTGCACCGATTAATCACTGCAAAGAAACCGGAATTCTTTTCTTAGATGCACCAGGAGGAACTGGAAAAATATGTTTTATTAATTCATCTTAGCCAAAGTTTGACGTCAGCAGACATTCGCCCTTCCTGCAGCCTCCTCTGGCATAGCTGCAACACTTTTGACTGGTGGAAGAACAGCTCATTCCATGTTTAAGCTTCCTTCGAGTCTAGCATCCTCAGATCCACCTGTTTGCAACATTAACAGAGATTGAAGCATGGTAGTTGTTGTAGTGGACTCGGCCAGTCATTAGACTGGTCCTGTAGTTAGCCACTCCCCCAACCACGAATCAAGTGACCAGCTA
>JAOPJM010001738.1:4213424-4228489 GCA_027124095.1 Muusoctopus leioderma
GAGAAAATGATAGTAGTAGTAGCAGCAGCAGCAGCAGCAGCAGCAGGTGTAGTAGTAGTAGTAGTAGTAGTAGTAGTAGTAGTAGTAGTAGTAGTAGTAGTAGTAGTAGTATATATACTAACCGAATAACAAAAATTCTAATAAAAAATAAAATTAAAATAATAATAAAAAGAGAATTTTCTTTTGATGATTAAAAGTATAAATACAAGAATGGAAAAAGGATGGTAATTGCTAGTCGGGATAAAAATATAAAAAAAAAAAATAATAGTAAAAAAAAAAAAGGGTTATGAAGGGGCACCTCTTGTGTAAGGTGTATTGGGTCACTCCATTCAGACATGCGGTTGAGGCTTGGCTTGCACTCCCGTATGCAGACAGACTCTGTGACTTGCTGTAACATAGTATCAGAAGGATGAGTGGATAAGATATCTAACCTAAGTCAGAGGAGTTAAAGGAGGAGAGGGAGAAGAAAGAGAAGATTAAGAAGGAGGAGGTGGAAAAAGAAGAAGAATTAGTGGAAGGAAGAGGAGGAGGGGAAGAATGAGGATATATAAATAGGGGGGGAAGGGAGGAGGAAAAATAAGGAGGGGAGGAGAAGAAGAGGAAGAAAGGAAAAAGAGGTGGAGGAGGTAAAGAAAAAGGAAAAGAGAAAGAGGAAAGAATATACAAAGAAGAAGAGGAAGGGAGCAAGTAAATAACAGGGGACTTGTACATACCATATCTGTGTGTTGGGTGCATTGACAGGAAAAAGAGAAAATGGTTAAAGTTGGTGTTGAAATGTTAAAGTGTATAAGGTGTTCAGTCAAAGAAATAATGTCTAACACTCAAGTCTACTATAGTAGGTTTACACACACACATACATATACACACACACACACACACACACACATATATATATATATATATAACCCATGCCTGCATGGACCCGTCCAACCCATGCCAGCATGGAAAACGGACGTAAAACGATGATGATGATGATGATATATATATATATATAAATATTGTAAGCTGAAAATTTCATTAACAATTACTTCGAGTTTCACATTTCCGATCTTTGGACGGAAATGAACACTAGAGTGAATGCAACCAGTATATACAGCTTCTTCCAGAAAAAAACCCTGCAAAATTATTTCAATTTTTGAATACAATGCTTGGGCCCAACTGGACACAATGGGGAGTAGAGGGAAATGTCCTCTTCTTGTATTTTGCATGAGTGTTTGGATGTGTGATATGTTTTTGCTAGTAGATAAAGGTAGGAATATAAAAAACAAATATAAAAAAAAAAAAAGTATTCTATTAGTGTCTTCATACTCATGCTTTAATTCTTTTCTACACACACGCACACACACACACACAGACATACACACACACACATGCACATGCATGCACACACACACATTCCTTTACGTGGCCACGCATGCAATGTATTACTAAAACCGATTTGAATGTAAATCTTTGGTGGAGACATGTGTATTTAAATGAAAAACATGAAAGAATGATGTAAGTTATTGATGAAAGAATAATGTAAGAATGATGTACGATGGAAAAATGAATTGAGCAAGATGAGCAATGGATGAAAAATATGTGGTAATATCTAGCGATATACATAATAAAAACACTTTTTTCTTTTATTTGATGAAAATATGTATATATATATATATAGTTGTGTTTTGGACATGACAACCTCTCTAGTGTTGGTGCCACAATAAATGCACCCAGTACACTCTGTAAAGTTGTTGGTGTTAGGAAGGGCATCCAGTCATAGAAACAAAGCCAAATGAAACATGTGTAAGGCAAGGTCGCCCGACCTGTCTGGGAGAGTGGTGATTCCATTCACAATCGACGGGGCTGAGATTACCCATCCAACCCATGCCAGCATGGAGAACGGACGTAAAATGATGATGAGGATGATGATGATATATCCACACACACAGACATATATATATATATATATATATACTCGTGCACACACACACACACACACAGACACATATATATATACATATATATACATACATACATACTTACATACATATACATATATATATATATATATATATATATGTATATGTGTATCAGGGGGCGGGAACATTTTCGATCTGAAGAGCCATTTTTAGCTAAAACAAATTGAGACTGTCTGGGCCGCATAATATATTATAAACAAAAGTATATACAAGAACATATGAATTTAGCTAGCTTTTTCTTACACATTGTAATTTTTGGTTTTGAATCTCATCTGAAATTGCTTCAATGTCCAGGTCATAAGTCATGGCTTTTGTTTTAATACAAAATCGTAGGCTTTGGTCAGATAACATTGTGTGATACTTTGATTTGATGAAATTCATTTGTGAAAAAATTTGTTCACAAATAAGTTGATCCGGAAATATATACAATATTGAATGCCAATGTGATTTATCTAAAATTGAATTCCAAGCATCAAATATCAGTTTGTCTGGCCTTGGAATCTGTTGAATTTTAGCCTATTTATTATTTTCTGTAAGTGCGGCCTTCTGACAGTAGACTTCGAGTTGTTTTTATATAGTTTTTAAGTGGATGCCCACTATTCCTTATATCAGCTATTTCCATCTCAATGCCAGACTGACTAATCTCTGGGAATACAGATAGATTTATTTCTAATATTTCAGTGTCAAAGTGTACTATAGAGAACACTAAAATTGCTTTTTCTTCTTTTCAAAAACCTGCAAACCTTAATTCGTTTTGCATGCTTATGATGACTTACTGTAATTAACTTTTTTTGATATTATTTCTTTTGTTAAAAGTTTCTTAGCAAGGAAAAATGAGCTAGTTTACCATTTTCAGTGTCTTTCACAAACACTGTTACTTTTCACTCAAATGCTAAAACCTCTCTTAACAAATGAAGAGATGCATTTCTTTTTACTCGAAGACTTTTGCTAAGCAAGTTTAAATGACTTGTCATGTCCACTTTGAAATGTAACTTTTCCAGCCAATCAGGATCTTCCAGTTCAGGATCTTCCAGTTCATTACCACTAAGAGTTTGTAAGAATTGTTTTCTGCATTTTATGCAAGCTGTAAATCTTTTCAGAACATTACCTTTAGAAAGCCATTGGATGTTATTATGTAGCAATAAATCTGAATAAGTATAGTCAACCTCTTCTAATAATGCACAGCATTGTTGATGATTTAGATCTCTTGTTATTATCTGGATTACAGTTTTTACGAGATTCATAAATTTCATGCATTCGAAAGGGAAAGTTTGAATGTAGTGCTTCTTGGTGAATGATAGAGTGAAAAGAAAGCAATTTTTGACAAGTGAATTCATCAGTAGAATCACAAATTCCTTCTTTATCCATTTCATTCTTGGTGCTCCATCTGTTGCTACTGAAACTAAATTTTTAGAGTTTATTTCTTTCTCTTTCAAACAATTCAAAACAGCCTGACAAATATCTTCACCTCTTGTCTGTCCTTTAAGTGGTATCAATTCAATCAATTCTTCCTGGGGACCATTGCATTTAATATATCTACATAACAATACGATCTGTTCAACATTATTTACATCACATGGCTCATCACAGGAAATTGAATATTCTGGAGCAGAATGAATGTCTTTGATTTCCTGTTCAGTAATATTTGATGCCACATCAGTAGATCTTTCTTTGATTATTTTTGCCAAGGGATGAATTTCTTTGATCGCATTAATTATATAATTTTTGTTGTTTAAGTTGGAAAATAAATGCTCAGCAATATTTAAGAACTTATCTTTCATATATTCTCCATCGGTAAATGGTTTTCCTTGACTTGCAATTTCCTTCGATGCAATAAAACTAGTAAAAGTAGTTGATTTTGAATGTTTAACAAATTTTCTAAAATTACCTTGACTCTTTGATTTCTTCTCCAGTTATAGGATTGCTGCTTTGCACTCTTAACCAGCTAGATACTTTTCAGAAAAATATGAGTATTTATTCAGAAAATGTTATTCTAGGTTGCTCTTCTTACTATTAGCAAATTTTTCACAACATATTAAACACAATGGTAAGCCAACTAAGTCTTCAACGAAAGCATACATCTCCGTCCAATCTTTGATGAAGGTCCTTTTTTCATTGACAATTTTTCTTATTTTTCAGACCTGACATAATCGCTCTTTCGTACCACGATAAATCTATCACTATTAAATTTTTACAAAAATGTTACTACATAATAGCGGCTGACAAGATAACAAGAAAACCACAAATGAAGCCAATCATAAGCTCTAAATAACAGCACAGACCATCAGCAAAATACAATAAATCAATTTGTGATAATTATCCTAGTATCAACATGCATGACAGACTGGCACAACATGCTCAATTCAGAATCAAAAACAACTAGGAACTTGTATCCAACCAGCGAGTTTTGGACTTGAATTTGATGTCTAAGAATTAAAATATTTTAAAAAATTTAATCCTGAATTTTCAGACAATCCCTATCCATGATAATAACATTATTTTCCAAAACAACGATTAGAAGGCATGAATTAATTTCGTTTCGGTTTGCTTTTGTTTTTGCTTTTTGATTAGAAAATTATTAAATTAAAAACAAACGGAAACAAAATGAATCTAAGGCACAAGGAACCCTGATATGTAGTGAAAATTAATCATTAAGGTCTTTGATGAAACCTAACTGAAAACGAAATGAATCCCTGCTTGGTTGTTAGATTACAAATGAAGTACTTATATTTAGAAGTACCCATAAATGAAATTTTTATAGACCCAACCAGCAATTACCGATCTACTAGATACAAAATACACCCCTGAAAATGATTTATTTGTTTGCTCATAATATAAAAAAAATAAATACGTAATACATAATTCTATTTCATTGAATAGCTTTTTTAAGTCCTTCCCAAATCTATCGAGCTTGTGTCCGCTCATGTTTTCCAATGTCAGCAACCCGTCATCTCTGTAAATTCCATCTCTTATGGTAGGGAACCTTTTTTTTTAAATATTCAGGATGTAAAGTGATATGAGCTTGCACACCAGTGCACCATCATACGAGCCCATAGACATGCCAAACAACTCATTTCTGTTCTTTTTAATGCAGGTGGCTCTATAAAAAAACAAGAGGGATTTTCTCGCATGCATAATTATATCGATGTCAGATTCACTGACTGGAGTGATGGTGTTAACAAAATTCAGAGCTTTATTTAAAAGAGGTTTGGTGATAGAGGGATAGAAGTCAGTGATGTCGAATTGCATAAATTTGCAGTTCTACTTCTTTTCGAACCCACAAAACCATTTTAATCCTTATGCAGTACAACACCATAATGAAAGAGCTATCTTGTTTATTAATACTGTAATAATTGTTTCACGAGTTTGTTTGCTGGCTATTACTTATTCAGGCTTAGCCGAGTTAATCAACCCGCATTGAGGGTTGCTATTAAAATTTGGTTTGTGGTTTTTCAATGTGATGTACAGTGTACGGTGGGGATAAAAACTCAACCCTCTCTTCTATGTCCAGCCTCGTGGCAATTTCTTTATCTTCTATGTTGATTGACATGTATGCATTCTCGCTAGATTGTTTACTATACAGCTGTTATATTGTTGGATAGGAGTCTGTTGTATTCACATCCACACTATATAGGTTTTTTTTGTCTTATCGGATGAAATATACACTTGTTTCAATGAAGTTAAGGATGTTAAGTTCCCTTTTATGTTATCTTGGATGCTGTTATGAATTCTCCTAAACTTTATTTTTAAGATCAACTTTGAATGCCTCTGTGTCTTTAATAGCTGGTGGTGGTCTTTCACGTTCTGAAACTGAATTTATTACTTGCATTGCTATCAGACGTCCCTTTATTGAAGAAATATGCCTGCCATCTCAGTCTTCTAACGAGATCTTCGGTGTTTTCTGTCAGTCATTTGATTTAATATTTCCTGGGTGTAATCAGGATATTTTTGGTGGAAAATTTTAACTGGTATTACTCCATGTTCATGTAGCCCTTCTACGTACAGGGCTCTACTCTTGAGAGAGAAGTGATATATATGTTTGAGTATATTACAAAAAATAGTGCAAACAAGAAGGAGAAAAAGTACCTCAATACGTACTGCAGAGTTCTATATTTATTTATATGCTGAAAATTTCACTAACTGTTACTCCGAGTTTCACGATTCCGATCTTCGGACGGCCATGAATGCTGGGGCCAATACAACCAGTATATACAGCTTCTTCCAGGAAAAAGTCCCCAAAATATTTCAATATTTGAATACAATGCTTGGTCTTGATTGGGCATATGGGGTGAGGAGGGGGAAACCTCATCTTTCTGTATTTTGAGTGTTTGAGTGTGATATGTCTTTGTTGGGAGACAAAAGTGGGAATACAAAAAAAAAAGAAAAACAAAAAAGAATAAAAAATATAAGTGGTCTGTTAATGTTTTTATACTCGTGCTTTGGTTATTTTCTACATACATATCGTTTTTGTCTTTGGCTAGATACAAAAAACACTGTGAAACCTTATAGCCAGCATTGTTAACTTTCGTAAACTCCTTTCTGAAGATCTTTTGTCACTCCCATTTACTACCCACCAAGCAACAACACCTTGCTTTACTTCGTACAGTTTTTTTTTCTTTTCTGACAGATTAATCGTCTGTTAACACCAATTTCTTTTCATCATCATCGTCATCATCATCCTCATTTTACGTCCGCTTTCTATGCTGACATGGGTTTGATGGGTGATTTCGGCCCACAACGATTCCAATTGGAGTCACCACTCTCCCAAACGCCTCACTTGTATGTTTTATTTGGCTTGGTTTCTACGACTGGATGCCCTTCATACCACCAACCACTTTACAGGGTGTACTGGGTGCATTTTATTGTGGCACCAACACTAGAGAGGTTGTCATGTCAAAGACATGCCTAAAGAGCCCACTCCACCCTATGTTGTCTCCGATCGATTGCCAAATACTTTACGGAGTTCACTGGGTGCATTGATTGTGGCAACAGCATTAGAGAGGGTGCCTCATCTCTTGCAGGCTAAAGAGTCCTCTCTATTCTATATAGTCTCTATTCTATGAGGGCAAACATGACCTGAGAGTGTGAATAGAGGGCAGGTTATGTATGAGAGGGTGAGAATGATGGAAGCTGAGACTGGAAGAGAGGACTGTGGATGTAAGTAGAAGGTGAGAGATGTATGAGAGGGTGGAGAGTGTGAGTAGCAGACAGGTTATGCATGAGAGGGAGAGAGCAAGAGCATGGGTGAAAATGGAGGTAGCTGAGATTGGATGATTGTGGGAAAGGACTGAGGATGTGAGTAGATGCGGGATGTATGAGAATGTTGGAGGGAAGGAAAGAAGGAGGAAGAGTATTGGTGTGGTGAGAAAGCAGTGATTATGGGAGTGCAGGAGGGGGGGGAGTATGAGTATGAGGGGGGAAAAGTAGTGGTTGTATGGTGGTGAGAGGAGGATGTGGAGAGGATAGTGAAAACTATATATTGGGTGCTGGATATAAGATTGTATTGGCAGCAAGCAGAGGTTGGTGGTACATGTAGCAGCAGAAGTGGATGATGGCAATAAGAAGATAAGTAGAGGGTAGCAGGTGGATATGGATAGGTCTGATGCCAACCTGTCGTGATGGAGGAGAGGCAAAGTGACAGGTGGTGTGATGGAGTGTGAAGAGAATTGGCAATAATAGTGGGTGGATATAGGGGTGGGGTACAGAACAGATGCCATCCTCTGCAACACAGGCAGTATGGTAGATTGGATAGGACAAGGGGTGATAGATCAGAGGGTGCTGAAGTTAGTGGGGTACTTGACAGGGGAAAATTGGGTAGGAGGCCACCATCACCATTATTATTATTATTATTTTCCAATGATTAATTTTCCAAGCTTGCACCGGAGGGTTGGGTCCTTTCCCACTCTACGTGTGATTAATCATGACGGTCTTCAGTTATCTCCTTTGTGAGATTCAGCTTCCTGAGGTCAGCCATCACCACTTCACCCCGTGTCTTCCTAGGTCTCCCTACTCCACAGGTTCTAACCACATCAAGCACTTGGCACTTCTTTATACAGCTGGCATTCTCCATATGCATCACATGCCTATACCAGCGCAGTCTTCTCCCTTGCATACTACATCTGATTCCTCTCATACTTAACTTTTCTTTCAGTTCATTTGTGCTCCATCAGAGAGAAGAAGCTCTTTGTTGCTAGCAGATGTAATAGTTCCCTGAACTTTTTCGATCCGGTTCTTACTCTGGCTACTATCCTCTCAGAGCATCCTCTGAGGTCACCTAGGTAATAGAAGCTGTCAACTACCTCCAGTGAACCTTCTGAACAGTTGGGGGAATTTGTTTCACATGTGTTCTTATGAACTACTCCTTTGCATCTGCCACACATGAAGATAGCCTTCTCTGTCAACCTGCCTGTAATCTCACTACATTTCTTGTGTGTCCATAGGTTACACTGGGTACACCGTATGGAATTTCTACTGACTCATTTTCTGCATATCGAGCATGGCCATTTCCCAGATGGTATCAAGGACCGGTCTTCTTTCCTACTTGCTAACACTTTAGTCTTTGCTAAGTTTACTTTGAGGCTTTTCAATTCCAGGTTTTGCTTCTATGTCTGGAATTTCTTCTCTAAGTCTTCTACAGAGTTTACTATAAATCATCAGCATACAGAAGTTCACACGGGCAGCTGGTTTTAAACTCCATTGTAATGGCCTGGAGAACAATAATAAATAGGAGGGTGGGGGGAGAACTGAGCCCTGATGGACCCCTGCCTGTATGCTAAACTCGTCACTGAATTCATTATTAACTCTCACCTTGCTGACTTCATTTCTATACATAGCATGTACTGCCCTTACAAGCCATTCATCTACCCCTAGCTTCTTTAGCCCCCACCAGATCACAGTGCATGGAATCCAGTCAAAGGCCTTCTCTAGGTTGACAAAAGCTTAGAATAGTGATTTACTTTTAGTTAAATACTTCTGTAATTGTCTCACTATGAAGATGGCATCAGTAGTACTGCTTCCTGGCATGACACCAACTGCATTTTATATTCCCCTTAATTCACTTCGCTTCACCTTATGCTATATTAATTCATTTTTAATCCATTTTTGCTTTATTTTACTTCCATATTTTTCAATCTATTTTGTTTTTAATCGATTTTTATTCAATTTTTTACTTATTTTACCATTTTTACAATTTTACACTAATATTTTTTTATCATATACACGTGTGTGTATGTGTGTAGAAAAGAATGAAAACATGAGTATGAAGACATTAACAGATCCATTATTTTATTTTTTGCTTTTGTTTTATATTTTTTGTTTTTGTTTTATATTTTTTGCTTTTGTTTTATATTTTTTGCTTTTGTTTTATATTTTTTGCTTTTGTTTTATATTTTTTGTTTTTGTTTTATATTTTTTTTTGTTTTTTTTTATATTCCTACCTTTATCTCCTAGGAAAAACGTATCAGACATCCAAACACTCACATGCAAAGTACCAAAAAATGACATTTTCCTCTCTTCTCCTGTGTCCAATCGGGTCCAAGCATTGTATTCAAATACTGAAATATTTTTGCAGATTTTTTTCTGGAACAGCTGTATATAGGTGCAGAACTTCACTTTGTAACCATGTGGTTTCGGGTTCAGTCCCACTGTGTGGCACCTTGGACAAGTGTCTATTACTATAGCTTCAGGCCAACCAATGCCTTGCGAAAACTGAGCAGAAGCCCATCATATATGTATATATCATCATCATCATCATCATCATCATCATCATCATATACATATATATATATATATGTGTGTATGTATGTATATGTGTGTGTGTCTGTGTGTTTGTGTTTGTCTCTCTCTATATGTTTCTTGTTTGTTTATGTCCCGTAACTTAGCGGTTTGGCAAAAAGAGACCGATAGAATAAGTGCCAGACTTAAAAAGTAAGTACTGGGGTTGATCTGATTGACTAAAAACACTTCAAGGCAGTGCCCCAGCATGGCTGCAGTCCAATGACTGAAACAAGTAAAAGAATAAAAGAAAAGAATACTCCTGTATTTAGTGCCATCTAAAATCAGAAACATGAAACTTGGAGTAGCAGTTAGTGAAATTTTTAGCTTATAATAAATATGATAAAAAAACTGCAATATGTATTGAGTACTTCTTTCCTCCTATTTGTTTGCACAATTTTTGCCACAAATTACCTTGTGGGACATTTAGATGTTTCAGTCACTGGTCACCTCATCAGCCACTGTTGAACTAAAGATAGTTACTAAGATATTTAATCACTGAGAGTGCATAATAACTCAGCATGTAGTCGGTGATATATATAATATATATGCATGTGTGTGGGGGGTGTCTATGTGTGTGAGTGTGTGTGTTGGGGGGTGTATGTTTGTGTGTGTGTGTGTGTGTGTGTGTGTATTGGTAAAAGATATTCACATTTGTGTGTGTATGTGTGTATGTATGTATGCACACACACACACACACACACACACACACACAGACACTCATAAGTTATTGGCAAACCTGAGGTAATGGTTGAAGATAATTGACAAAGGTGCCACTCAGTGGGATCAAACCCAGAACCACATGGTTGTGAAGCAAACTTCTTTCCTGCACCTATATGGGTTGAAGTGTTTTTAATATGACACCATTACTGGTGAGTTTATTTTCAGTTTCAGAATCTCATCAACATGGGACAATTTTGTTTTGGAATAAATTTTCCCTACTTTTATTGGCTGCAGCTGAGAAGCCACTTGAATTCATTTTGTATTAAAAAAAAATAGGGTGGAAGAAGAAATAAGAAAAATGGAGAATTCAAGATGAAAACAATGAGAGAAGCATTTTCTTTGAAAGACACATTTTTAAACAGGGTATTTAAAATGGGAAATGTCATGACAGATATTATTGAATTAGGGTGTTTAATTTGTTTCATTTTATATGCTTTGCAGGAACTTGAAGAGATTCACATCGACACATGTAATACAATCAAAGCTGCCATTGAGAGTCATGCTCTTGTACTTCTAAATAAAGTAAGATTTTAATAACTTTATCTCATTTTTAAATCTTCAGTTATATTGGTTTCTTGTGAGTAGGTAAAAATACTACGTTTTAGGGAAGAAGAAATGGAAAATAACAACATTCATGCCTTTCTTAAAAATATTGATATCTTACGTGGCATAAAGCCTCACATTTTGGGGGAGTGTATAGTTGTTTAACCCTTTTGTACCATATTTCTAAGGAAACACACTGCTCGTGTGTTTCAATTAATTTTGAAAATAATCAAGAATTTGAGGGGATTTAGTTAAAGAATTAAATTTTTTATTGTTAAACTGGTGTTTGGAATATATCTTAACAAATTTTCTCACATAAAATTATGATAAAATATTTAATATAAATATGAACATTTTGAAAGGAGCAGTTTTCTATTATAGAACCAGGGGTGTTTTCAGGTGGGTTGGTATCAAAAGGGTTAAATCAATCTCAGTACTTGACTAGTACTTTATTTTAGTACTTGACTAGTACTTTATTTTAGTACTTGACTAGTACTTTATTTTAATGACCTTGAAAGGATGAAAGGCAAAACTGACATCGGCAGGATTTGATCTCATAAAGTTTTGTTTGATGCTCTAACAATTCTGCCAATACATCACCTTTCTTAAAAATATTGATTTCTTACATAGGCACAAGGCCTCAAAACTAGAGAAAGGAAACAGTCGATTGCATCGACCACAGTACTTGATTGGTACTTTATCTTTACTTTATCATCCAGAAGGATGAAAGGCAAAACCATATAAGTGATATGAAATAATTTCAGTAGAGTATCAAAATTATGTCATAGTTTTCAGTAATTTCAGTAGAGTATCAAAACTATGTCATAGTTTTCAGTAATTTCAGTAGAGTATCAAAACTATGACATAGTTTTCAGTAATTTCAGTAGAGTATCAAAACTATGACATAGTTTTTGTTTAGTTGGCTTGACCCTTGTTCCATTATACTTGCTATACTTCAGATCTAGTGATTGAAGTATTGTAAAATTTGGTCACCAAACAAGAATGGTTAGCTGTGTTCTATCAGTTAAGGAAATTTTGCTCGGTAGACTCAACACTAAGTCTGTATCAATATTAAAATATAATATTTTGTCTCATTTGCATGGCATATCATCTTCCTTTTCCTACTGTTTAGTAGAATAGATTATTATTTTTCTTTTTGGAGTAGAAGTAATTATTTATTGTTCAATGTTATGTATAGGATGAAAGTTAGAATCCAGTTAAAGTTTATTCAGTATTGTATTTATAAATCTGTATTAATCCTCAATGTAAAGCTTAGAGGGAAGGGTCAAATCTAATTCAAATTTAGTATTCTATTCTATATTGTTGTTTTTCCCAACATTTGTAGACACATATTTCAATATCTTTATATCACATTGGACAGCTCATGGACAATTAGTCAATTTAAGTCAAAGTTGTGCTTTCCAAAGTTCTATCCAAAGTGTAGATATATAGGAAATATGAAATGAAACAGAGATGTGATCAGTTATTTTCACCCACCAAGCTGGATACATTTAGCAACATTTAAATGTTTTTCATTGGGGAATGATACAAAATACTATATTAATAACAGGTACAAATTACACCTCATTCTGAATCAGGAATTCAAAGTACGAAAATGTTCATCCCCATTTCTAACTATAAACAGCTTTTAGTTTTTTGTTGTTCGGAGATGGGACCTGGCTGTATTGTAGAAAAATTCTACTGTGCAACAGATGTTGGTTTCAACCTTACCAATTAAAACCTCACCAGTTTAAATGAACTTCCCTGGTGAAAAACATTTAAATATCAAGATATTTGCAGATATTACTGCATGTTAAACAGATAGTAGAAACTCTAAAGGGATTACAGTACTTAAACACTTGTTAATTATGGCTAAAAAATAGTAACTGATTAATACATGACAGCTACTCTAGTTAAAGCTATGATTTTTTTGAAATGTAATTATTAAAGATAAATAAATATTAACTAAACCTTAGTGTGATAACACTTTAGATTGTGCTTGAAAATGCCACTTATATTAGGCACTGATGTAATTCTCATTCTAATATATATATATATTAAACAATAAATGTAAATTGCAATGCTGATAAACTACTTACGTAGTTATATAAATCGGGTAAAGTACCCCTGAAGGACGAGAAAAGGACAAACTGTGTACGGGAATCGAACCATGTTACTCCTGGTTTACGCTCAGGTGCGATAACCTATACATATGCTATATTATATATACATATCTCTCTCGGCGATGACACGTAATCAAGTATCACTTGGTAGCAGAAAAGACTTTTCTTCTCATACACTATACCTTTGCTCCTGTTTTAGGTACCTATGTATTCGCAAGCAGACACACACACACTCTCTCTAAAAGCCTTGCACCCACCCTTGACCCAGCAGAACATCAAAGATGTGACATCTGGATAGATGGGGGGGGGGGGTGCATCCATCTAACCCATAGATGCAAGCAAGATTTTTTTAAGGCAACCTTATTATTTATACAATATATCATCTCTATATATTTTTAAATTATCAGTTTAAAAAATGCAGTGCAATAATCTCATAATCAATATGAGTTTCTACTCTATTTTGAAACTATGTAAGACACACATATTGTAAGTGTAATCATTAAAAATAAGTTAGTCAAGGGGGAAGGAGCAATGGCCCATGAACTTTGCAGTTCCTCCTCAACTGGTGAGATTGATGCAGCAGCTGATGCCCAGCCTAAACATCTGCAGGTTAATGTCTGATGGAAAAATATATGCAGGGAAAGAACCCTGGGTCTGGCCCAAATGCTCAAAACAGAGTGAATTCCACTAAAGGCATCCAACAACCGGTTGATAGGGTTAAACTAGACGGTGTGTTAGACCTAAGACAACGCAATTTGAAAGAGTGCAATACACAAACTATGAAAGTGTAGAACAACGTTTCTCAAAGTGGGTTCCACGAAAAATTCCTGGGGTTCTACGAGATAAGCTTTTAATAAAATTAATGAAATTTTGTTTTATTAATAAAAAACCGGTATTCACGATTTTCAAATAAATTCTTACCCTAAAACAATTTTTTGCTATATTTAATATCTTAATCAAAGTAGAGTGGTGGGGTTAATGTAGGTGTAGGTTCTGTGATTTTTGGAAAATTGTATAAGGATTCTGTGACAAAATAAGTTTGAGAACCACTGGTGTAGAAGACACACACACTTTGATAGTGTATAAAACAGACTTTGAAAGTGTTAGCTCACACATTTTGAAAGTATGTAAGTAATTACACACTTTGAAATTACTTTCAAAGTGTGTAAGATATTTTTTAAAAATAAATTCCAAAACTGTATCACTTAATAGAATTTATGAAGTTAAAAAGTACATTCCCCACCCAAAACACTTGAAAAATGCAATTCAGTTCATACTCTGGTGTACCTTATACTCTAGCAAATACTATAGTTTGTAAATTCATTGAAGTTCTTTCATTTGAATTATTTAGAAAAGCTGCAGGAGTGAAGGGAGGGAGGAAGAAAGACATATTCAGTCATCATTCACACCATTTCATTTGCTCTGTTACACTAGCATACATAAATTGAATCAGAGTCCTTTGCTTAGTCAAGTTTCTCATCATATCTCTTCCAGGCGAGTCCAGATATTGTATGGTTGGTAACCATCTGGCAATAGAACATGATTGATATGGATGATGATATGAAATAAGCTTATCTATAACAAACACAAAACACAGTGCTGAAGTGTTGATCAGATGACATGTGATATACATGGTCACACGAAGTCTCAATAATCAAAAGACATGCGATAGGCTTAGCTGTGTGGTTAAGAAGTTCTCTTCACAACCACGTCGTTCTGGATTTGATTCTGCAGAACCTTGGGCAAGTGTCTTCTACCATAGCCTCCAGTTAACCAATACCTTGTGAATGTAATTTGGTAGACGGAAACTTTGTGCAAGCTCGTATGTATGTATGTGTGTGTGTGTGTGCGTGTATATATATATATAGAGGGCTCTTTAGTTGTGCCATGGGTATGGCATGACAACCTCTCTAGTGTCGGTGTCACGATAAAACGCACCCAG
>JAOPJM010001738.1:4239805-4249871 GCA_027124095.1 Muusoctopus leioderma
CCTTCCAGGGTCGATAAAATAAAGTACCAGTCAAGTACTGGGATTGTTGGCCTTGTGCCTAAATTAGAAACAATTATTATGGCAAAATAAACATACTGAACAAAATATGTCCATTAATGCGATGGATCATGTTTACCATTTTAATTTTTAATTTTTTACTTGCAAAGCAATAATATAAAATCTTCATTTAAATTCTCAAGTGATATCTGTTTGCCTATATATGTATACCCTACCAGTAGTCCCTGATATACAAACAGAGAGGATGGTGAGACAGATAGACAGACAGACAGATAGACAGACAGAGACATATCATTTACTATATTCTGAAGTCAATATGTCTTGGTGGGGTCAAAATATCCAATTAATTAGAAGAGATCGGCAATCAATTTATCCTCATTGTTAACATCACCATATTGTAATCCTCCTAATCCTTTCCATTACCACCACCACCACCATATTCATCATCATTGTCACTATAAATGTATCTGATTTTCAATGTTGGCACAAGGGTAACTTTGCACAATTATATATTGCCATATATTCTTAACCAGTGCATATCTATACTAACAAAATACAAAAGCCAATATCTCTCATATCCATTCATTCATTTGCATTCAGACTGTCTTTCAATTCCACAAATCATTCATCATCTTGTTTCTATCATTCCCTACAGTCTTCTGCTTTCATTACCCATTTTCAGGTAGAGTTTTTGTAGAATACCACTTAGAGCTCTTACATATTTAGTAATGCATTTAAGTAATAGTCATGCCACACTTGTTAAGCCTAATCTTGTATAATTCATTTTGTCATATCGGCACTCCAAGAAGGTCTTTACATGTAATGGTAACACTTTACTTCTCTGGAACAATAAGATATGTTATTGTACTTTGTCAACTGTACGGGTACAGGCATAGCTGTGTGGTTAAGAAGTTATATTCGCAACTACATGATATTGGGTTCAATCCCACTGAGCAGCACCTTCAGCAAGTGTCTTCTACCATAGCTTTTGATCGACCAAAGCCTTGTGAGTGAAATTTGGTAAATAGAAACTGTGTGAAAGCCGATGAGAGGGACTGCTGCTTCTTGGGTGGTAGACTCTTCATCCATTGCCTGGTTTAATAACCCTACCTGGCATGTGGGTGCCTCTGGCAGTGTCCCCTCTGTTGCAAGCATTCAGACCAGGTCTCTGGTCTGAGGATAGCTTCTTCCCTTCCTCCCATCAGTCTTGGAGGTCCTGAAAAATGTCATGGACACTACCCTTCTTACTCTGATTAAACCATTAGAAGAAAAAAAAATTAAACTTATTGTTACTGTTAACTGAAATAAAATTTCACAAGCGTTATTTTAATTGGTCCATCCATTTCATTTCAGTGAAGTGGAGAGAACCTATTCCATATTTAGTTATTTCATGGTGATAACAACCTTTATAATTACAGTCCAACTGTAAAATTGTATTTAATCTATTTCACATTTATTTATTTAAATAGATTAAATACTATTTTACAGTTGGACTGTAATTATAAAGGTTGTTATCACCATGATATAACTAAACATAGAATAGGTATTCTCCCCTTTGCTGAAATGAAATCAATGGACCAATCAAAATAACACTTGTGAAATGAACGTCTGACCAGCCAATGTTTAACATCATTTTTGGTTTACCACTGACTAATGATGGTCGCCAGCCATGCTATCGTAAAATGCAATGGCCAAAGAAAATATGACAAGAACTGAATGTGTACCTCACTCACTTTAATGGGTACTGAGTTATGGTTACAACCTGTAACTAAAAGAAAAAGGCTTGAACAGGGAAGAATCTTCCCATGAACATTTGAATTTGAAATAAAATTTATTGACATATCAAATATTTTCTAAAAAAAAAAAATTTTTTTTTTTAGATAAACAACATTAACATCATCATCATCATCATTCTTGCTTTCTATGGTTGGACGGGTGATCTCGACCTGAGTCGATTCCTGATTGGAGTCACCACTCTCATAGACGGGTTGGCAGCCCATGTTTTGCTCGTATGTTTCATTTGGCTTGGTTTCTACGGCTGGATGCCCTTCCTATCACCAACCAATTTACAGAGTGTACTGGGTGCATTTTATCATGGCACCAACACAATATTGTGGCAAAGCTAACTTAGCAATTAGTTAAATAGTTTCTCACCTATGTTAGCTTGAGTTGAACAGTTTCTCACCTATGTTAGCATGTGCTGAATGGTTTTGAAGCCAGTGTTTTACTATTGGATGCTTTTTGTAATATTAATCAATCAACTGTGAAATAGAATTGATGCCTAACCTACACACAGTGTTTGGGTTAGCAGTCAAGCTATTTCACAACATGAGAAATTATTCAAGAGAATCAAAATAATTGGTTAGTCAGTGAACTGAAATTAGATGGTAACATGCCTAGCTACTTAACACATACATACCTGGGAGGAAGCACTTTTTGGAAACCTGCCAGGTGACAGAATGAATGAATTAACTAATTCAGAACATGTTATTTACATTTGGGCAAGGAATAAAATCTACTTGCCTCAATCAATCGATGCTTGAAAATATAAATAAATTTCACTTAGTGATTTAATAGAACAGAATTGCATATGTCTACATGCACAGGTCTACTAGATATAAGAAAAGAGGTCTAGTTGTAAAATTGTTAATCTGATTACAGATGCTCTGTACACAAATGTGATGTAATAAAATGATGCAGTTGATGTATGGTCAGTGGTAGCTTTAGAAACCTTTTATTCCTATTAATCTGAGCATGAAGAAATAATTTTGATAAAAAAAAAATGATATATTTATTATTTTAATTTTGAAAGAGCCTATATTGAAATAGCCACCAATCATGACTTTGAAATATATATCAAATTTATATATACAAGATATATTTTCTAAACAAGAACAAGAATTCACATTATGGAGAAGATGCAATCTAATATATATACTACAATGATATGTGGTGCTTGTGCAGAGATAGAGTTGTTTTGTTTAAATCAGTGTTAAATGAGATGGATTATGTGGCATGAAAACATTTATAATAATATTTATTCTGTAATTTCATGTTTTAATATTTCTATTTGAGAAACAATTATTTTTACATTTGTTGTATTTATCAGGTTAAATGTTAAATATTGTAGGAAATTATAGAATTAATTTATCAGTTATTGATCTGAGAGTTTAGAAAGGTCAATATTATTTGAAAATTCTTTGGAGATTTCCAGATTATTGACTTAGTTTCATATTTTAAGAAGATTTTAAAATATATTAATAAACACTGAGCTTTAATAGCATGAAGTTGTTATTATTGAAAGCAATGAATGTTTATCTCAGTAACTCAATCATTGAAGTTAAATGATAAATGGTTTTGTTATCTTGATCTTTAAAATGGGATTTAGAGTGTTTCCTCAGATTTGTAAACATTATTTTTCTTGGTTAAACTTTTGAGATAAATTATTGCTAGAGTTGATAGAAGACTTTTTGCAGACTGTTAGCTTCCATTGCAAATCTTTTAATCTCTATTTGATATTAGGTACTATGTAACATCCATGTGCTCAAGCAGGCTTTGAACTCATGAGCCACCAATTTTATTATTCTTACGGAAATTGTATAAAGAGCTATCAACCAAATTCATAGATGTTATATGACCCCATAATAGAATAACTTACTTCAGTGATAACTATATGTTTTAACTGATATCAAGTTGACTAGTAAATATGAGTTTATGTGGTAACTTGGAGATGAGCATATATTTAGTTCTTTGAAGTTTAATAGATTAAAACACCCCGATGACATTCATTCTTCACTTAGTTACAGGGCCACAAGGAAGAAGGGAAGAGATCATGTGACATTCATGCTTTTCTCAAATGCATTAGTAGTTTAAGTGAAGTGGAATTGCTTCAACTGAGAATTAAAGCTGTATTACATTATTTTGTTATCTGAGAATGCACCTGTTGCTTTACAGTGCTCACCAAAATACTCAACAATATCAATAACACTTTTTTACTGCCTTTCATACCTTGATATTCATTAATAATTCTTTCGGATTATCTCTCATTATTCACACGAAATGTTATCTAACCATAATTTGAATACTTCCTACAATGTGCTGTTCATTTGTATAGTGTGCCTTACTATAGCAGAAATCTATAAAACAACACTTCAAAGTATCCATGAGTAACAAAATCTCTGTTGTTATAAACAAGTATAGTAATGGAGACTATTCACTGAGAAGTTTTTATCACTCATTTTCTTAGGGCACTTTTCTTTACATAGAATCTAATTCATAATGGCTCTGTTAACAATTTATTGTTCCCAACTTTTTAATCAACATCTTCTTAATCCACTATTCAAATGTCTGTTATAACCAGTATTAAATATTGAAATCCCTTTCACTAGTCCTTCTTTTAAACATTTCCAACTACAACCAATTTGTTTTATTCCTTTCATTACATTAACTAGTTTATCATAGCTAATTATACTAGTGCTGCAGTTTGAACTATAGCTTTAGCATTAACTCAGTGGTACAGTTTACAATTGTAAATTTTATGCTACTGCATGAAAGCTGTTAACCTTTCGAAGTAATCAATGACATTGTAGACTGTGCAGTTGATGAGGAAATTAATAGCTCAAAGGATTCCTCATTTTACTTAGATTGTTATCTCTGTTGTCATTGATAAAATAATTCCAGGTGCATACTGGAATAAGTGGTACAAAAGTTGGCCACATATAGCCACTTCTTAAACTATATAGTTTAAACTATATTGAAAGCCAATATTCACTAAAATTGTATATCCTCTCTAGTCATTCTAAGATCAGGCAGTTAGACTTAACTTTGCTGATGAGGTTTAATAAGACCAAAACACATATGGAATTTTCACTGTACTGCCAAAGATTAGATCCACTCTCCACTACATTTTATTTTTAATTAATTTTAATTAATCTAAATTCCAGGGGTTGTCTCCCCTACCTTTCTTGACCAGAATTAATCATTAAGGTAATGATTTGTTCTCATTACAAAGTGTGCAATTTTAATTAATTAAAATTTCTTGGCTCAACATTAAGTATGTTAGCACCCACTTTATTATTAGTGTATGAAGTCATTAATCAACTTCAAAAAAGTTGAAAAGAACTACCCCAAAACAATTCTAAAAGGAAGAAATTAGAAAGGGTTCAATTTTGCCAATTTGCATTTGTAATTATTCAAAATATAAGCTAAAATCGATATATGCTTGTTGGTAATGTTCAAGATAACATCTCCTTTGGAAAAAAAAAAGAGAAAGAAAACCCTTATCTAAGATTAGGCTTCAAACTACATTATTGAACTATTGTATAAGTATAATTTACCACTGAAAATAATATGTGCTAACTATATTTGCCACTGTGTGATGATATTTTTCTGCCACTCATAAAAAGTAATTACTTTTATCTTCAAGAAGGAATCACTACCTAATAAAATTGATTATATGAGGCATATTGACTTCTGCCAGTAGATGCACAACGGATGTCAGGCCTGTTTCATTTAAGGAACATTTGTATGGTTAAATACTGGGAATGAATTTCTCAACAGCAGATGATAACAGTAATTGTAGATCATTGTAATGATTTCTCTTAATAATGATGTCTTTTATTATTATAAAATATCTATTGGTTCACCTTTAATTATTTGATCAATTACTTTCATATCCTTTGTCTTCTTACGATAATTAGAGAGCAAAGTAGCCCAATTTTAGTCTTGCCTGATTAGAATATGCTTCAGTGAAGAGGTCTAATAAGACTGAAGCATCTACATTGATTTCACCAGTTGGCTTTAAAGACAAGATCCACTCTCATCTGCATTGTCTTTATTTTCCAAAAGTTTCAATTTGTTGATTTTATTGGAGTTATCTCCCTTGCTTGTTGCTTTTAGATTTTGAACACCCTTAGAGAAAAATTAATTTCTACTGACTGCATCAATAATTTCAGTTAATTGAAGTTCTGTCAACTTATTATTTTACATGTGTGAGACCCTACTATATATGATTTTGGCCCAATCACTGCAAGTTCAGGTCTATAAGAATAGAGAAGAAAAAGACCTTTCTTTAATATTGCTTTTGCCTTAATATTATAGCAGTTTGAAGAAATGGCATAAAGTTTGTAAAAAAGTTATTGCAATATTTATATTCATTAAGATTTCAAAATACTTTGTCAATCCTTAGAATTATTACACTTCAGTGGAGGGGATGAAAGAAAGTAAATTAGAATGTCAACCATCATTTAATAATTGTTAGTGTGTAAAATAATGCCATGAAGTAATTAACAAGAGAACTTTGAAAAGACATTCCTTCTAACTACCTTACTGAAGTTCACTAAAACCAATAAATAATCTCAAGTAAAATAAGTTACTTCCCAGAAGAGTAACACTATCCAATTCTATCTAAAGAAACATATTTAATAACACTAAATTATTTTGTAAAATAAGTTTGGGGGTTAAAACCACAATATCATGCTTGCATGCCTACCAACAAATGTATTGCAATTTCAGTTTTGTTGGGTTTTTATATCAACATGTTGTGTTCCATCAGTTTTAATATAGCCAATATCATGGGTTCTTTCATTGAACTGGGTATCTATAGTTTAACTTTTAAATTATTTTATAGCAAGACTAAATATACGTTCTTATACAGAATTAACTAATTTGCAGTGATGGTGTATTACATTATCATTGACGTATTTACCTGTCAAACTTACGAAAACACCAGATTATATAGACTGTATATTCTGTGACCAGAGATAATGTCATCATAGCTACCATATATACTCGTGTATAAGTCACAGTTTTTTTCCACTAAAATATGACTTAAGAACCAGTATGTGACTTATCTACTGAACACACAAAACCTCAATACAAAATATAAGGTACATTGTAAATAGCAATTCATAAAATATTGTTTCTGTTGTTTAACTTCATACTAGCATAATAGCACACTTTAATCATTCATTTACTAGTCAGTTATCACAATTTAATGATAATTTCTGAGTACCATAATTTACTGTGGGTAAACAAACTCTTTGAGTCCCTTATTGATAAGGTGAGAAACTAGTTAAATATTCTTACCATGCATTATTATTGCACTGTAAGGAAGTAAAGAAGACCACTGCTGTGTATTGTCAGTCTATTGATAAGCTTCCAAACACATGTTTTACACCAGAAGATGTATTTGATATAATTAAAATATGGAGGAGGTGGTGTGTACAAGCCAGGGTGGCCGGAGTATGTTACTTATTTTGTTATTACATGAGATGAAATTCAATCAAATGTATTGTGGCATGTGATTAAATAAAGAAAATAGAATGATTAAATATAGAGAATTAAGAGTTCATTAACATGGGTTTAATTTGTTAAGAGCTACAAAAGCATTTGTAGTTTTATTAGATATAATGTTTAGTTTAAATGTTTTGATGGAAATTTCATCTAAGCATAAATATAAAGTATTGATAAATACAGCTGAAAAAAAACACAGCCAGTGACTTGTATGTGAGTAAAGTACTGAGTCAAGAATGTTGTATATACAATTGGGGTGTGACTTATCTACCGGTGCAACTTATTCATGAGTATATACAGTATATAAAAGTTGCTGAAATCCAACAATACTGAAATTGTTATGCTTTCATTCAAATGTTGTGTGCTCTCTTTGGAGGTTTTAATCTCAAAATTATTTTACATGAAGATTAAATATATTTTCTTATATAAAACTAATTATTTTATTTGCTGTGTAGAGTATTACATAAGTATTTACTTAACTCATTAGTTACATTGATCCCTTTAGTAGAACAGACCCCATCAGAAGGAATCAAATATGTACACAAAGTTCAAATCATTTTCATTGCATAAACTCTCTTAGAATAGCAATTTCCCTCTTAGTTTTCCTTCTGCTATAATTCTTACTGTTGTTGTGTTTATAATATTCAAATCATTTTAAAAATCATACTTTTAGTCATTGTTATTATTGAACTACATTTCCTACTAATTATCATTTGACCTATATTTCAAGCACCAATGCTACAAAGATATAATTAAGATTATCTTTACTTGAGGTTAGATAACACTAAATTGGAAAGATCAGATGTATTAACATTTGCTCAATCAGTCAATTTACTTTTAATACGATGAAAAACATAGAATACAAAACGCATCCCCTTCCTCTTTCACACTGTCTTCTATACCAATTTCTCTATTTATCAGTGATAGCTAAGAATGAATTTGCTTCAGGAAAATTTACATTTGTCTTTGTTAAATTATATTCATGTCTTGTCTAGAGGTGCTTTCGTATAACATACTTCATAGGTTCTATAATGAGGTTTATGGTTGCTTTTGTACTTCTATTATAAGCATGTCACTTCAAATATGTTCAAATATGAAAGACATGCAGTTTTTACCCGTAAACTGAAATGAATATTTTAAAGTTCAATTTCTTATTAGTAACTCATTTTTTTCCCCATGTACTTTTTGTACATAATGATTATTGAAATAATGACTGAAAAAAAAATTATAGTAGGATAAAATTATTAAAAAAAATTTATTACAATAGGTGTTAATTATAGAATAATTATTCTTTTGAGAAATTTGAAATCTTTGAGGATATTTCCCAAAATATAGTTGTCATGTAGTAATTTTGCAGCATTGTGTCATATTACATTTTAAAACATTTGTAAGCCATTTTATGATATGTTTTCAATATGAAGTGGAATTATTGAGGTGTATATTTTGTGGTTCCAAATGACTATCAGTGGTTAAGTTAATGTTAATCACTTAGCTGAAGAGATGTGTATTCATATTGTTCCACTAGTGCAGTCCTGTACTTCATCCAAGAGCCTAAACCTCTGTTGGTTCACTTGGCAACAGAGTAAGTAAGAATAGAGAGAGAATAACTCTATTGTTGAATGTTTAACTAACTGAAAACTAATGAATAGTTTGGCATTTTAAACAACTGACATATAAATAATATATAATATAGGTTCAACTGCTTTCACTATACTTTATGTTCGGATGGTTTCTTCTATAAACTTCATAGCTCTCTCCAAACAAACTGGCCCAGCATTGCAAGCTAACAAACACTCATCAATTTTACTATGCTGCTACTGCCTACAATGGTGAATTATACCATCTAGTTAATCATTCCTATAGATTTCATCTGTCTCTCATCTCATGCATCAGCAATTCCTTATGTGCTGATAGGGCTTTCCCTCCACCCCACACTGTACCAGGCAGCAAATCAGCAGAGTTGTTAGAGCATTGGTTAGAGTACATTGCATTATTCTTTCCGACTCACTGCGTTCTGAGTTCAAATCCAACTGTGCCTTTCATCCGTTTGGGGTAGATAAATAAAGTACCAGTCTAGGGTTGTGGATTTGCAGAATCATCAGACCATTGGTACCTTGTGTTATTTGTTCCAGATCTTCTGAGTTTGAATCCCGCTGTGGTCTACTTGGGTGGTAGACTTAATACCAACACCTGGCTCTTGGGTGCCTTTAGTGGAGTCTACTCTGTTGCAAGCATTCGGGCCAGGTCTCCAGTCTAAGGATACTTTTATGCCCCCTCCCAGTCTTGGAGGTCTCGGAGGCCCTGAAAAATGGTGATAGACTCTGCCCTCTCTCCTGACTAAATGATAAAAAAAAACTCTGATGAACCTTAAAGTTTAGTTATGTCTCACATACACAACCTTCTCTCTGTTAATGACTTACTTTCTCCTCTTTAACCTTCTAATCACAGTTGTCATCCATATGCAACCTAAATATTTCATGCCAAACCTGCTTTGCATCCATCAACAGAGACCTTGAAAATATTCCCCAATAGGAACATAACAACCCAGTCTCCTTCAACAGCACCAAGAAAACAATTATGCTCTACATCCTCCCTATGCATGAACAGCACTCATAGAAGGTTATTACAAATGCTAGGCCTCACAATCTTGACCAATCTCTCAGGGTAACTTCATACATACATACATACATACATACATGCACACACACATACATGCATACATACATACATACATACATACATACATACATACACA
>JAOPJM010001738.1:4346299-4358931 GCA_027124095.1 Muusoctopus leioderma
TCCGGGGTCGATAAAATAAAGTACCAGTCAAGTACTGGGGTTGTTGGCCTTGTGCCTATGTTAGAAACAATTATTGGGATATATATTTCTTTTCATTTACTTTCTTATTGTTTTTGTTTACATTATTCTGGGGAATAATTGCTGAGGGTGTTGGATTAGCAGAATCATTAGAGCATCAGGCAAAATGCTTTGAGGTATTTGCCCCGATGCTCTACATTCTAAGTTCAAATCCTGCTGAGGTCAACTTTGCCTTCCATCCTTCTGGGGTTGATAAAATAAGGTTCAAGTCAAGTACTGGAGGCGATTTAATCAACTTGCCCCTCTCCCCAAATTTCTGGCCATGTACCTATTATAATTCCTGGCTTATGGGATAAGCATCAATATCACAACATCCATTTTCTTTCCCATATAGACTTTGAGCACTTAGTCTATGTACAAAAAAATCATTATTTATTTTTTCCTAGATAAAAATATAAAATCTTCACAAAATATATACACTAGAGTCCTCACTTTCAGCTTTCTGGAAAGTGATTATTTAAACTTGGAATTTACAGAAAATTTCCCTTATAGGAAAAAGATTGCCTTTAATTTATATTGAATTTATTTCATTAATTTAGACAAAATTTATTTTATTTGAGAAAATACTGAAGAAAATAAAACAATTGATGTTTCCATTTTAATTTAAATGGAGATGTTATTATTCTCCCATAATAATTTCTTTAAAGAAAACTGCATTTTTTTTTCTATTCACTTCATGGAATTATCTTTTCACACAAAATATCCTGATTCTCAGAATTATTATAAATGCTCAAATTCCGTAACAATTCCTGTGCCTCAGGTTTCATATCGAGGAAATGTAGAGCACAGTAATTAAAAGAATGGATTATCTTAAAATGAATATGTTTCAGATTTAATATTTTTTTACACTAGGATGCTAAGTCAATCTTAGATATTAGATTATAAAAGTTTCTTTGCTCTCATATTTTATAATTTGGCAATTTCCTGATATGCTTATCATTGTAAATGTTGAGCAACATGAAATCCATTATTCTTGAAAGGAACAAGTGTATCTTTCTCTATGAAGCTCACAGCTACCCAATGTTTATTCCAGCTTTGTCTTGAATACTGGGCTTATACAGGTGATTGTTTTTTTTTAATTGTGAGAATATCAGTTTGCTGATATCTACATTCAGTTGTCAGTTTATTGTAATTAAAAATAAATTTGGTTGAACCTGGACTTTACATTCCTGACCTTTGTGGTTTAATTTCTGATGAGAGAAGAATAGCAAAACAATCTCCAATTAAGCAACTTAATAAGCAAAGGTTCTTCCTAAGGAAACAGGACGTCTTTATGAGCCAACAAAGGAGACTCTACATTGTTGCTTGACTTGTTAACATTAGCAACCAAATCTCCCGTAAATCATTAATCTTAATAAAGGAGACATAGTTTGCATAATATAATTCTGACCACAGTGTCACTGAACAGATGATAAGATAACCATGGCTGGAATGCCAATAGAATATAATGAAAAAGTTAAAAATAAACCAACAATAATTCTTCCATTTATGAATCACCCTAGGGAATTTTAAACAATTTTTTTTTAATTGGAATTTTTTTCTTTTTAATAGTTTCATCTTCTCTATCTGTAATTTATTTTTCTTCTCCATTGCAATTTTTCTTTTTCCTTCTATTTGGTACTTTATTAAAACAGAGTATACTTACTATTTGCTTTTTGTTTCTTTGGGATAATAAACATTTTTTTCTATAATTTTCAAAACTACTAAAACATATTATCCATAAAGCTTATTGTTTTCTATCACATTTGTTGCTAGCACACTATTGGCTACACAATATGCTTATTAAAAAATCTGGGCCGAATTCATTACTACTAAGGTTATTAATATAATATTGCATGCTGGGTAAACATTGAAAGTTATTTGTGTAAGGGAATTAGTTTGGATTTAAGCACTGCACAACCACTTGTTACTAATGAGCTTCAAACACTCACCTAACAGAAAGCATTTGAAGGTTTTTATGTAGAAATTATAGACTTAATTTTTTCAACTGTTTATTATTTAGAGAAGGAATTACTTATGTTTACTTTTTATTTCCAAGACATTCAAAGTAATAGCACAAGTTTTAATCATAATGACTAAATTTTTTAATTGTTGGCTAACATTTGCTTTATTAAGTGTAGCTTTAAAAAGCAATGTAATTATAAACAAACTTAATGTATGAGTAAGTATATCTATAGGGTATTTTTGCTATATACTAACTTCTTGGTAAAGTTTCTCTGTAATCATTTAGTTAATGTTATAAAATTCCTGAACTTTTAAACTAATAAAATGGGGTGTAATTTAAAACTCATTTATGAGTTATATATATATCTTCAGAAAATGTCATTTTAACTTTTTAAGCTTAACCACTAATTGACATAGTTTGGGGATAAGGTCGTCAAAATAGGTTTAAAAGAAATTCCATACTCTTTTTTAGTTGCCGTAAAAGTTAATGACAAACTATCTGCACATTATCCTTGACTATAGCCAGTTGCTGGGGTTTATTGCAAATATTTCAGTGGTTTCTTTCTTTTATAGTAGTTTCATTCAGGACTCTTTGAATAAGATAGTGATATATATTTAAATATCGTTTGGTGAACGTTTGTGTTTATAAACAGGAAAACAGTGCACAAAACATAAAGTAGAATGTGTATATTTTATTAGAATCTGAAGCTTCTTGAATCATAACTCAATTGTTCAACAATGTTTGTTGAACAATCAGAAGCATGAAACTTGGGGTTATGATTCAAGAAGCTTCAGCTTCTAATAATATATATATATATATATATATATATCCATCCACTAGCTACAGATACTGAAGAAGCATATGCATAGCTCCAGATTTGGTAACATTAAGCTGATGAGCAATTACGTTTCCATGGATCTGGTACCTATTTATGACAGCTAAGTAAACTGAGGCAATTAAGTGTTCTGTTTAGAGACAATGAAAAGTATGCAGTAGGATACCAACACAAACCCAATTGATCTGGTATTCACATATATTACCTTTTCATCAATTTTGTGTGTGTACACACACACACACACATATATATATATATATATTGAAATTATTTTACTACCACATTCTGATAGCAGAGATATCACATACTGTGTCATAAAATTGATGCTATTATTATTATTAAAAAATTGGTCAGCATCACTCAATCAGACATGTCACACAAAAATAGTGAATTAAACATATAGAAAACAGCTTGCTAACTCAACACATTGATACAGGATGTATTTTGACCACAAATTCTGATGGTACCTATCCTATTGACCTCAGCACTGACAAAACATCTCTTTCTAAAATTTAATACCACCAAACTACTCGCCAGTTAATCAGAGCAATCTTTCTCTAGTCTTCCAGTTAATATTATGTTGATATGAACATCAAAATATAACACATATAATAAATCTCATATTATATGAGATATATTTGCAGTCACAAATAAATACATAGAATAGTTTGAGGAAATTTCAACTGAGTCCCAAGTGTATATTTGATTTCACTTGTTTAGGCATAATTTCATCATTAATAATATAGTATAAAGAGATCACCATCATGTCATATGTGACACCTAGTGGCTCTGTACATGAAGCATCTTCATGATTTTATGAGATGGATAAATTGGAATAGGATTCATTACTTTTTTCAGGTTCATAAAATTTGAACTAAGATCTGCAAGCAGTAAGTTGTACTCACCCTATGATAATTATTTACTGCTGAACTTGACCAATGAGAGTTAAATATCTTAGTCAGTGACAAAATACAAACCATCAACTCTTCAGCTAGCAATTCAACAGTATATCAATACAGCATATCTATAACGTTTAATATATATATATTGGAGTTATTTTGGGACACTCTGCGGAAGTGTTTCCATCTGGAGATATTATCAAGTGATAATTTATTATGGCTTGATAATGTCTTCGGGTTGAAACCCTTACCAAACAATAATTCATTATCTTTTAATAATATCCATGGAATGAAACACTTTCGCAGAGTGTCACGAAATAACTCCAATAAATATATCTTCTCAGCACCAAAATGCTTTGAGCACTATATTTTGGCAGTGGCCCACCTTAGCCTAGTCAATGAAGCAAACGAGTTGTCAAAAAGAGTGCTGTAAGAGCATCTGCACAGTTTTGACAGCCACATTGCTGGTAGAACTTTCTTACAAACCAATGTTTTAGGTTTTTACTATGTGGTTCAGCTAAATTGCATAGTTATAATTCATTAACAAAAATTATATTAAAGCTTTCAGAAAATAAAGACTCATTGTTTCTGTAACTTGCTTTTAAGTGCTTAAGAACTTTACCAATTTTATATTTACACCTGCAATAATTTACAAGCACTGTCACAGCTAGCAAATCTACTAATTCTAAATATGTAATAAATTTCATTGGAAGTAATTATCAGTTATATATTTTTTTAAATATTACATAATATCAAAAATGAATAATATTAAACCAGATAAATCAATAATAATATTTATGGTATTCATAATAAAATAATATTAATAATGATATTAAAAATATCTGTATGAATAATTAAATTGACTAATATCTGTTCTAATTCTAAATTTATAGTTTTCATATATATATATATATTTAACTGTTCAGTTATGATTTATATTTAAAAGTTTGATTGAAACAAATTGACATATATCTGTAGAAATCTGTTGTGTATTTTATAACAAATAATTCTGAGGTCTTCAAAGAAAGGGAACTTTTTAAAATTATATGAACTTTAGTTAAAGTATACAATAAGTTGTAACAAAAGTTCAAAATGATTGATTCATATCTAAATATTTCTACCAAATAACCCTTTAAATTAACCATTTCACAAATCAAATTATGTGTTAAATAGGTAGTTATTGACTGAATCTAAAGATGGAGATTTCATAATAGGTTTCAGAGTCTTGCAATTCTTCAGTAATTCACTATTGAAGTTATTTCCTATTACTTTTTTTACATTATTGTCTAAATTTCTGACTTAACTCTTCCATCATCTGGAGTATCTTTAGTGTTACTCAGGGATTTTTATTACTTTTTAATCTACATTCATTAAAATATTGTTATATAAGGACTCCTTTCTTAGAGACAATGCTATATTTGTAAAGGGCATGACTTTTGTATTTTATTGGTATTTATTTTATCAACAGGAATACAATCAGTCCTTACAAAATTTGACATCAGAAATAGAAAGCACCAAAGTAGATACCAGCAATTAATTTGGTTGTTGTACTTCTTTTAACCTTTTCATCGATGGTCTTTCTATTGAGACAGTTCTTAGTTATGTGCTGACAATATGCCTGAGGGGTGATCTTTTTTTTAACTACAAGGAAAGTCAACTACAGATAATTTTGAATTAAATGTGTAAGAATTTCCCTTCATTCTTAATCATTTGTTGGAGAAAAGTGACTTAGAGAAATGCTATCAAACATGATTGCAGATTAGGAGAATAGAAATTAGAGTGGATGTTTTCTGTATTTTGTATTCTGTATCTTGTATTTTGTAAATATAGATAGAAGAGTACTTTTTTTTTCTCCACCAAGCATTTTATAATAGAAACCAAAATGTTTCTTTGCTGAATTTTGCCAACTTTCAATTTTCATGGTGGAATATATTTTCTGTTTTTCAACAGTAATCTTAGCCTCAACAAATTCTCAATATATGCACTTTTATCTTCTTCCAATTGAGACTTCCTTTTGTGAAACAGTGCATGTGTATCTAGGATTTTTGCACATACACCACAAAGACTGGAAATGGGAGATTAAAAAATCATCAGAGGAATTTAAGTCATTTACGCCCATCATAAGATCTGATACATATGATTGTTCTTCTATATTTTTAAATCATGAACATTGATATAAGGAATGGAAGGGTCTCTGTGTGCATTATTTTGATATTGTTCAATAAGTTACTTTTACTTGAGTGAGAGATATTAAGTAGTAGTATGTATTAGATAGGGATATTATTTCAAATTTTAGTATTTTTATTTTCTTGAAATTTGACCATGGTTAATGGTAACCTTTGCTCAAAATTAATAGCAGAATATTTTAAATTAGTGAAAAAGTCACTTTGATTTTAGTATTTGTTATAATCTGTACAATTGATCTCCATTACATATATATATATAAAATGTTTCCAATAAGTGTGTAAAATAATCTCATTAATAAGGCTAATTTCTCTACCACATAACACACGTACTTAACCATAGTTTTAAAAAAGAAAATATTCCATAATTACATATATTTTTCACACAGCCACAAACTCCATAACCTTTTTTATTTTCAGCATTGAAAAATTGCCTTCTACGGCAGTGTTCCCGACCTGATGACTGCACATGTCCCTGCCATAGCACACAAAAGTCATGGTCTTGCAGTAATCAGTTTAACCACTGATTATCGCTGCCAAATTAGGCCATGGATATATTAGTCCAAACAAATCAACAAGTAGCACCCACCCCCACCCCCACCCCACCCCTGATACAAAGGGATACAATGGGAAATTTTCTTGCTGTTACTCTTTGGACAGTGTCAGCAACTACGCATCTTGTTGAAGCCACTTGAGATACCATCAATGTTCTGTTCAAGCATGTTATAACTTTCCAATAAGTGGTGACTAATCATATTTCTTATGTTGTTTTGTTTTTTAATTTATTATGGTTTTGTTGACTAAAATCATCTCATTAATAACCCCCCAAACATTTACCACTGGTATGAGTGGAGAAGAACCATCCAAACAACTTAAGAATTGAAGTTGAATATCTAAGAAGACTATTACTTGATTAATTCCTCATAAGGTTTTCATTCAAATATAAATATTTTATTAATGAAAGGAATACCTATATTATTTTATAGTATTTCTTTCTTTTGTTGTTTCTTTTTTTCTTTCTAATGGTTTTGGGATTTATCTAACAAAATATTTCCATTTCAACTTGTGTTCTTTTCCTTCCTATTTGATTTGTTTATTGCTCTTTTCTTTTTATGATTTCTTTTATGGATTTATGGGGATTTCTTTTTTAATTTTTCAAACACAGTGCACTTGCCATTTGTGTTATATCAAGGTATTTTATATATCTCCACTTGATACTCATAATTTAAAGAAAAAATTAATAGTTTTTCTCTGTTTCATTAAATGTTGTTTTAAACATTTTATAACATGAAAAAAAAAAAAAAAAGCCTCTCTGTCTGCTTGCAGATCTGTGTAATATTCAGTGCTTCCAAATGGTTATTAAAAAGCCTGCTTATTTTTTATATTTGTTGTAGGTATGCATGATATAGTCATACAGAGCCTGGGGTCAGAGTTCAAGTATTACTACAAAATAACAAGCCCAGCCAAAAAGAACCCACCTTCGTTAAATAACCCTCATTGATGGTCTTACATAATGAGTGATTATTTTTACTCCAACTGAATTTACAGAACACAGGATTAGAACAAAACAGAAACAAGAAGGTTTTATAGTTCTGGTTAAATTGTTAACCAGGCCAGTGAGTGATGAGATCAAGTTTAAAAGTTCTCATTCCATTCAATATGTTGCTGCTATAACAGATGTGTCTGTTTGTCTGTCTATCTGACTGTCTGCTAATTATTACAACAAAATGCAGACTTCTGGTGGCATAAGAAGACAATCCTTTTTTTGTTAATGTTTTGAAAAAAAACCTCTGATCTGTGTCAACAGTCACATTTGTTGTAAAAGATATTTTTCTTGGCACTAAAATCAGGAAAAAAAAAGGGGAAATCTGGTCCGAAGACAAATTTTAACATTTTTGATTGAATTTCTCTTGGAGAAAACAAACTTCGTGAGTTGTCTATGGGAGAACTGTTCTTTACTGCGTTCTGGCAATGAATAATGTCAGCATGTTAAGGTGGGAACCTTCTCCAGAAGTCTTGTCAAGATTTAGCCCCCTGTCCCTCTGCTCCTCTGGCACTGTTTTTATTAATCAACAAAAGTCAATTAATGTATGAGGCAATAAATGAAAAGATAAATGCAAAACAGAACAACATCCTTAAGAATTTAAATATATATATATATATATATATATATATTTACGAGTAACTGGATGTGCAGTTCTACTTCCAAATATTTATCTTTCAGTATCTGCCTGATATATGGGTAGTTTTCAAACTATCTTTTCGGTTTTGTCCAGTTGTTGTTGCCTCTCTTCTCTTTAATAACAATTCTGTACATATTGGTTAAATAATAGTTTAGAAATCTAAACATGTTTTGAAGCTAGATCACAAAATATTCTGGCTTATCTAGAAATCAAATTGCTCTTTAGCAAGGCAAGTTGATATCTTGTAGACATGGACCCAAGGAAACGAATTCCAAATTTACTTCTTGTAGCATCCCATCTGAAAAGAGAAGCCTATATATAAAATTAGCAACAATGACAATCAAAAGGACAAAAGTTTGTTCAAATGTTCCATCCAATGATAACATACTAGATTATCATTTTTTTATGTCATCAGTCAATATTGTTTCAAAGATTTGAATACAGCATTGAAAGAACATAGTAGTGTGTGTGTCAATATAAATAATATATGAGTGTAAGGGGAGTGACTGTCTGTGTGTATGTGTGCATATATGTGTGTATGCATGTATGTATGCATGTGTGTATGTGTGTGTGTTTAAGTAAAAGGTGCGATTTTATTCCAATTGGTCCAGACTTTATCTTTTCAAAGAAAAAGAAATGATCAAGAATGGCAAACTGCACATTCAAACACAAAAGAAGAAAAAGAAAAAACTATTCTGGTGATTTTACTGAAATGTGTAGTATAATCTCTTATTGGTTGTTGACACTGAAGGGCAGATTTTGTAAACAGGTCAAGGCAAGTTAAATGATAAATTATTTTATGGTCGGAATTTTTTTTTTTTTGCTATTTAATTCTGTTCATATTTTTTTAACTGCTCCTTCTCTTTCAAAAATATTTTTCATTATTTTTTAAGAATGTAAATATTTAAACATTTGTTGACAATATAAATAAGTAAAACTATATATTTAAAAAAATGTATTGTTTTATGATATAATTACAATAATCTATAAACAGAACATACTAATTCTTAACTTTCAATATTTCTTGAAAGCCAATACCAAGCTCACACATATGCAAACACTGGCATGTACACCCTCCACACACACTATACACAGATGCATCACACCCACACCCACCCACACACACACACACAAACCTATATATGAGCATGTGTGTAGGTGTAGAAATATATACATACACAGTGTAACACACATTTACATAAATTATTATTTTTACTTCAAATGAGCTTATTTGCCAGTTTTCTTTCTAATTAATATTCTATTAATTTCTTTAAATTTATCCTTTTCTTTTCTTTTATATTTTTCTTTATCGGTGATTTTTTTTTTCCTTTTTTTTTTTAATTTAGATATAATTTCTTCAGTATTAAGAATAAAGGCAGAAAAAGTTTAAGAAAATGATTATATTAAATGTATCTATAGTTCGTTTCTGGGCCTTCCCTCAAACTTTTGTGATATCTAAAAAGACATTTTGTGTTTTAATCAAAATCAAAAGATAAACTTTAACTTCACACAAAACTTTCTCTTCTTTTTTGTGATGAAAGCAAACAATTTGTTCTTTGTTTTTCTTTTAATAACTAATCTTTAAGTTTGAGCACAAGAAAAACATTGTTAATATTTTTTATTTGTATTACTCCCCTAACATTTGTAAAAAATAATTGTTATTTTGTCTTTATAAATTCACACATTCAATCAATATTGGTTTCTTTTTATCATTTCTTGACATATTCTATTTTGCTCACTGCAGCAAAGTATGACTTCTCTATGCTGGATATATCTAAACTGAAATCGAACAACTTTGAGCTCTTCTAAAGGTGCATTTTCTGTAGATTGTTGCAAACTAGAATCTAATTCATTTTCACCTCTGTATATTTTGTTATTTTATCCATGTGTGTCTATTACAGGTATCCCTGTTCATTTTCTCAGATATGTATCTAACTAGTACTAGAAACAATAATTATATTTAATACCTAAATACATCAGAAAACCCTATTACATATGAATATAATATATGGTATATATACACATACATATGTATATAGAACAGTTTATATTGTAATCATAAGTATACATACATATATATATATATGTGTGTGTGTGTGTGTATACATATATATATATATGTATGTCATCATGTCATGTCAAGACTATAGAAACTATAGTACAAATGCAAACACACAACACACACACACATATATATTAGGTAAAATTTTGATACAATTGCTTAAATGTTCCGCTTATAATAGCAAGGTTTATAAGTAGACAATAAAATGAACATATAATAACTTCTCGGTATCTTCCGATAATTTGAACTTTAGTTGTCAGTTGCTTTCACAGATTTCTTTATGGCTATTCTTTTTATATAATAAAAATAAATGAGTGATTTGAGGAAACTCTGCCATAAACTGCATATTTAAGTTTTCAAAATAGTAATATTTTCACTCTTGTCATGTAAAGTTAGATAGACTGCTTTATAAATATAGTTAGTTTTGCCCAAGATACCTAGTAGATGTAAAAAGTAATTTACTGTCAAATCAAAAATTCAGAAGACATATCCTGAGAGCTTCCTAAATATTTTTATTATGTCTATAAATATCATTGCTCTTTGTTTTTTTTAATCCAGACTAAGGGTTGCTAAACATTTTAAATGTACATATACACTGATTTGTTGAGTTGGTTAGTGAGTCAGATTACTTTCACTAATTATGTATTTTAATTGTTCATACAAGAATATTTAAATAGTAAGCACAAAAATCGTATAATTTTAGTGGAGAGGAAATGACATAAAATGCTTCAAAGTTAACAAAATTTGAAACCTACAATCCTAAATTATAATACTCCTCAATACAGTAGCATTGCTGGGGGCCGAATATTTTGAAGGTTATCTCTGTAGAATATTTTTCCCCATAGACATTGAATAATTATAAATAATTGATCTCGTATAACACTAAGCACATCTTTCTCTCTCCCTCTCTCCCTCCTCCTCGTGTATTACAAAGGATATTTCCTTCTGATTTTTCTCAATTACTGCAATTCATAGTTGAATTCTTCTAAAGAAAAACTTATTTTGAAATCATAATTCTCTATGGTTCATCTGGCTTAGTTTTTAACTGTTAAATGAATTACTGACTTTCCACATGATATAATAGGTTCAGTATAAATAATTAAGATATCTGATAGTGAATACTCTAATGCTATTCTTGAAAAAACATTATATGCAAACCAAGCCATACAGAAATATATGTAATATGTTAGGCACTGAGAGATGTTAATAAGCTATATTAATGATTTCTTACAAAAAAATAATGATTTATTACATAAGCTATATTAATGTCAACAAGGGTAAATAAAAATAGTTTTCTGTCAATCAACCTTTTCCTAGAGATGGATGTAAGAATCACTCCTACTTTTATCCCATTCCTTGTCAGTTTGATTATTTCACCTTGTATATAAATGCTTCTTATTTGCCACAAGAGGATTTTTTAAAATTAACACAACTGTCAGCTCCCAAATAAAGTTTTGAACTTCTGTAAAAACTTCTTACTATCAATATTTTCTAATTCTTGGTGTTGAAGAAATAATGAGTACTATACCATTTAATTTTTGACAATTAATTTTCTGGACTTTTGCCATGTAAATTAGTATATTAGTTTTACACTGCAACAGTAACAATTATGAAATTACCTAAATAAAACACTAGATTCTGAGGAAATTAGTGGTTGTCTGTGCTTGGAAAAAATCCCAGGTTTGGACACCTTCAAGTAAATTATGAAATTATATTGTTTATTGTTAATGCTGCTGAGAAACTGTAATATTTAACTTTTCGGTAAATATTAGTAATGTAGTAGCCATTATACATAACTAGTGCTAGAAATGATGCTGTACATTGTCAAAGTTATTTCTCAAAATAGGTATTTTTTATAATAGCTGCTTTGGGTTGGAGGCTACAGAAGGAATATGCAGAAACATATTTCATATTAATTATACAATTTGCATAATTACCAAATGGTAATTATGCAAATTGCAGCAGTTGAAATTTGCATAATTTGCATATTGCTCCTTGACATTCTATTCATATTTCAATTTACTCTAAATTCTCAAGCATCATTTGCACATGGGATAAACTATAACAAAATCAGTTGATAATTCAACAGAAGAAAAACTTTATCAAAAAAAATACACAAAACCTCTGTGATCAAAAGATGCTGTGTGACCATTATTTTAATATTGACCAAAGGCAAAATTCACACAGATTCTTATAAACATAGTATTCTTTGATCTTCTGCTTCAATATTAACTATAAGCCTAGATATATTTTATACACTTTTCAAAAAAGTCATGATTAAAGATTCTAGATAAAAATGATTTATTATTTTAATTCTTATTTTTTTAAATCATTGTAATATACAAAAACAGCATTTTATTTCTAATATGGGAAAGAAAAAACTCAGGTAATTCTTATATGCTAACATTTTTTTTAAAATACATTTTCTTATAAGTTTGTAGATCATC
>JAOPJM010001738.1:4419579-4438660 GCA_027124095.1 Muusoctopus leioderma
CCCGCCGAGGTCAACTTTGCCTTTCATCCTTCCGGGGTTGATAAAATAAAGTACCAGTCAAGTACTGGGGATTGTTGACCTTGTGCCTAAATTAGAAACAATTAAGTTGAATGCTAGTCATTTCACTAAACCTCTCATCACTCTTGATTATTTTGAAAATTAAAACACAAAGGCAGAATGTATTATTGTTAGAAATATTCTCACAAAAGGGTTAATTTATTAGAAAGAAAAAAAAGTTTTGTAATATATATGAATGATTCAAGTAGGATATAAATTGCTAACACAGACAAAATCCAATGTTTCCAGAAGACGATCTGAACATAAGGCAGCTGTGATAAGCAGACAATATCATATATATATATATAGTGTGTGTGTTTTGAAAAAAGTTTCTTATAAATACGATTTTTAATATTACTAAAATCACTTGAACAGAGCTAATGATTTTTTCTGATGGCTTTGATCCCCTGTTACTTTCTCTTACTTGCTCAAACTGCTTCTCAGGTGCACATGCTACATCCATCAAACCATACTTAAGTTGTTCTGCTTCAATTGTTTATCCTTTCACTTTACTGCTCAAGTTAATTTGTTCTAGATTACCATTTGTATGGATAGCATATCTCTTTGCTGTCAACAAAAGCAAAATTCCTTTAAGAAGATTCAGTCTCATCAGATACTATGATACCACCAGCTGCACCTTCAGAAATAATTATTTCACCTAAGTAACAAATGTTATCTATTTCCAGTAAACCATTCAAGAAGTTTACACTCTTCAATCCTTGGCTACTCACGTTGTTCTGGTACACCAGAGTGTTTTGTTTCTTAACTGTAGTTATGAGATTTGGTTACACTGTTTCTGTTTCTACTCATAGCACTGACTATGTTATCAGTTTTTACCCACATATTTCTTGTAAACTAACATTAACCCTTTATTTTACCAACCCGCTTGAGAACACCCTTGGTTCTATGATACAAAACATCCTGTTTTGAATGGTTCATAATTAAAATACAACTTCCCAAATTAATTGTATGTAAAAACCTTTTTATCAGTTATGTTCTAAACATCTTCTTAATTATGAAAAAGTTGGTTATTTTATTAAATACCTCCAAATTCTTGATTATTTTCAAAATTAATTGAAACATATAGGCAGTGTATTTCATTGGAAATATGGTCACGCATCAAAAGTTAACAATCAAATATAGAATGTTAATGTATATGTTGATCTGAAATGCAAAACAGTAGCTTTACACAAAATCCTACTCTTATATTTGGGGTTTTTTTAATGCATGTGTGACTGCATATGTTGAGAAATTTTGTTTTGCTCCAACATTATTACATTCCTTTATACATGAGTTAGGTTGTTTTGAAATTCAAGCATTTGCACAAATTATTGGAGCAAATATTTTGTAATTAGATGTCATTGTTCATGTGCCTGCATGTGTCTCTAATTTAACAAAGATGATGAACTCAATGTGAGAACTAATTTTGATCTCTCATTATTTTGTCATATATTCCATTTGAGCTTGTGAAAAAATAAGTATGAAAGATTGATAGACAGAACTCAAATATGTTCTCCATATCAAAAACAATTTCTTTTAGTAGAGCATTAACAGCCTGGTTTTATAATGGGAGAATTCATGATGGATGTGAATAGAGATTATTTCACTTAATGAATCTTTTATAGTATAATATTAGCTTCAGCTAGTTCCTAAAAAAAAAAGCATCAATCTTTTGACAGCCTAATGCTTTATATATTTATATATATACATATGTAAATGGTTACAGATAGATATTGACATTAAAATTATTCTTCAAGCTTATTGGTAATGGCTAGCAATCATAAGTGCAAACTGGTGGGGTTTTTTTCTGTTTCTTTTCTGTTTTATTTAACTACTACTTGTTTGAATATTATGACAATCTTCCAGGGTAAATTACTGCCCTTGTTAGTAAATATTGATCTAGTTGATCGATTCCTGCTTAATTCATGGCAAGTTTGCTGAAATCGACATGTTTTATTTCCTGATATGCTGCTGTATTAGTATGGCCATTTGAAAGTCTAATTATATCATAACAACCATAAGGTTATTGTTAAAATATTGTTAACTTTTTATTCTATAGGTGTAGTGTTTGTGGAGGAGCTCAAATGAAACCACCTTTCATTATGCATTATTCTGATGGAAAGTAGGAGTGTGTGTTATTCCTTTGCTTCTACAAATTTTATGAACCAGAAATAATTACCTTATTTTCAATGAAAAGTATTCTAAACAATATTTACACTAGAGAAACTCCAAAAAGTCATCTTTGTCTGGCAGTATTGTTAGAGACTATGGTTTTCTGAAGAGATCTAATAAGACTGAAACATGTCCAGAGTTGTCACCGTACTGCCAAGATCAGACTGGCTCTCTATTTTTAATTAATTAAAAAAATGTCAGAGTTGTCTTCTTTTACCCTTCTGACCAGAATTGAAGATTAAGTTAATGATTCTTTCTCATCACCACAGGTGTAATTTTAATTAAAATATTTTTGGCTCACTTTATTTGGTATATTATTGGCTGTATTTGGGACAATTAGGTTTTTTTTCCTTACTAGAACAAAGCCTTAATTCAGAAACAGCTTGTTCCTACTTTTCTGTATCCATGCCCAAATATAGTGCTTTCTGTTAAGCATTGTGCTGGACTGTTCTAGCTGGAGATAGAAAAACCTACAAGACTTAATGAGATATGAAGTCATTGCCATACATTGTAGAATACAGATAAGCTCCTAGTCAGCCAAGTCCAGATCCCAGTTTTGATTGCTGCTTGGAATTATATCATTTCTTTTATGTTGCTAATGCACTTCAGAAAGATCTGGACATCACATAATCTCATTTCCCCAGCCCTATAAATCTGAAGCCTTTTTCCTATATAATAAATTATTGAGAGATTGATTTAGCACTGAGAGTAGTGAGCTAAGCCAAGGTCTTTATAATGTCTTCTTCAGTTACTCGTTATCCTGAATGAATGTATTGAACCACTGCCAAGATTTGTAATACCCCTGCAAATTTGTAAAATGATTACTAATTAAATGATTAGGGTAAACTAGATATACCCTACTACTAAAATAAAAAATATCAAAACTTATATCTCGCAAAGGAACTGTCAACTTTGTCTTTCATCTTTCTAAAGTCAGTCAAATAAGTATTAATCAGGAAATGGGTCGGTTTAATCCACTACTCCACTAACACACATGACTAAATGCTTAGTAGTTTGAATGCATAACAAGATACATACTTTCACAGACATACATACATGTTCCTTCTGATAGGTATTTTTATACTTTTAGATCAAAGTTTTATTTGCTTTTTCTTGGTTTTGATTTGAAATCCTACTGGATTGACTTTGCCTTTTATGCCTTTGAGGATGATAAAGTAATACCTGTAATATATTGTGATTAATTCAGTCAATTATATACTTCCATAAATTGCTCTTGTAACTAATCAAAAGAAATCATTATTGTAAATTGTGTCATTGAAATCCTTATCTCCATAATAATGATTTTACTGCACTTCCATCCGTCTGTCACACAGCTATGACGTCACATTACTGTTTCTAAGAAGTTGTTTTTATTAGTTAAAAGCACACTCGCAAATAAAAAGAAGCGTTCTGTAGTCAAGTATTTTTTCTTTACAAAAACTCTGTATTTCACTCTCTCCCTCTCTCTCTGTATTTGTCTATCAATCTATATCCTTCCATACTTAATACAGACACACACACACATACACATGTCCATCAATCTATCTATTCTGCTTCAATGAAATATAGCTATATATTAAAGAAAGAAATAAGTAAAAGAAATGTAAAACAAGTTGAAGATAAAATAAATGTTTAATAAAAAAAAAATATAAAATTAACAAAAACTATAGAAAGGTAAAAAGTAATATGTATTTTGTTTTATTAAATGTTTATTTTATTTCCAATCTGTTTTACTTTTCTTTTAGTTATTTTTTCTTGAAAATATTAGCTATATTTCAATAAAACAGAATATCATTTACTCAGTGCATAAAACAACCAGTAATGTACTAGTTCTTGATAATAGATGGAACTCTTTTTTTCGCTTCCACAGACAACCTCTCTAGTGCTGGTGGCACAAGAAAATGCACTCAGTACATTCTGTAAAATGGTTGGTGATAGGTAGGGCAATGAAAAAACATGTAAACTGATGATGATTACTTACATAACCATAGTAATATTTTATAAAATATAAATTACAAATCATTATCTTCACTTTTTCGGTGACCTTTTGTATGCTGGACATAAAATGTCAATGGAGGAAATTCCTCCAGCTGTTTACTGATTGATCTACAGAAAATATAACTAACTTAATTTAGAGCCTGCTAATGTTCCTTTATTGAAACTTTATATTTGGTTGCCCATTTGTATTGTAACTATCTTTCTTAGCAAGATGAAAATTCATTTACTGAGAATTGATTCATCACTAACACTTAAGTGTGTACTTAGTTTGAATTTAAAACGATATATTGAATTTTTTGAGCAGCAGTGTTGGAGATTGTGTAATCTGCAAATAATTTATATATAAATCGGTTGCAGTAGTGGTTGTATATCATGTTTTTTGTATATAACTTCACAAACTGGCATGCCAATGGGCACTTCTTCTGTACTTGTTAATTAATCTATCTACAACATTTAGCTTCAACTAATTTCTTTTTCACATATTGAAGTAAATTGACAAGATTATTGTAGGTTCAACTAGAATATCAATCGTATAATGATACTTATATCATGCTATATTCCATCAATTTTTGTAATATTTCCATTAGCTTGAAGCCAGGATGAAAACTGTTTTCCCTGGAGCTTAGATAAACACCTGTTTGGGCCTCAGATTTTTCAGTAAATGTATTTTTAACCCTAACTTAACATCTTGTGAGTCCCATTTATGATCTTTTCCAACAAACCATTTTTGCATTTCTGACATTGATATTATTTTCAGACAATTGAATATCTCCTCAACATTTATGAAAATGGAATATAGAATCTTCAAAATGATGAAGCAAGTCATGAAAGTAGTTGAGTTTTAGTAAAGTTAGTATAGACAAGATATGGTTAGTTAAGATGAAATTTGTGTTGTCATTGTTGTATAGATCCAACTTAGCTCTCATACAGCAGACCCACGGCACACAGGTAGTTGGGTGAACAACTAGGTATAACCAACAGATCTATTGTTCCGTGTATACTATGCCTCTCTGCCTAGCGGAGAACCACACTGCACACACCAATATGCAAAAGTTAATTGTATGGAGTGCAGTGTGGCAGTCTGGACATGTTGTACTCTCTCCGCTGTCTAGTATATTTCTTCATGCCTGTTGTTGTTGTTGTTTAGCCCCAGGTCAACCCTAACCAAGCAGACCTCTGATCAAAAGCATTCCTGCTGTGACAATCTTGACTTTTTGGGAATATCTAGAACTACATTATCAATGTCTTTCTATTCTTAAAACAGTAGGATGTGATTTGAGGGAGATTTGGTTGCTATTTCTAGAATCTGATGGTGGCCACAACAGAGGTACACAAAGTTGACGTGATCAAAATGTGATAGTTATTGTTCTTCTGTAGTTATTATTAGTAGTGTGCATCCCAGCACAGTGTTTGGGCTAATGGAGTTTTCTGGGTGTGTTTTTATTTTTTTTGTTTGTTTGGAGTGAGTGGGAGAGAAAGTGTTTTAGGATGATGTTGTAGTAGTGTTCTCAAGTATTGTAGATGTGTCTGTTTGTTAGGTTTATTGTGATTGAGCATGTAGTGGCTGGGATTGTGAGGGTTGAAGCTTGCTGCAATAACAAAGTATACCACTCAAATGTCCAGCTGACCTTTAATTTTTAGTATTTTTAAATCTATGGATTTTGTCTGTGTACAAGCTGTGATGATGTGCACTGTTTTGTGTTCTTTATAGTTAGCTGTGATGAAATTGGGAGCCCAGGCAAGGCTGGCATAATCCATGATGGAACAAGTGTATTGTTTGTACATGACTGTTGTTTTTCTTTCTTTACTATATCTTCCATGTGTGCTGTGAATGTTGTGGGTTTTTTTTATGTAACTCTTAGTATTTTTGTCTGCTGTGTATGTGCATGATATGGGTATGTTTATGAGTTTGACGGCTGTTTGCATTTGATGTTCTCTGGTAGTGCTGCTGGTTAAGAATGGATATGGTGGATTTGGTAGATGTTACTTTTAATATGTGGAACTAGATATATTTCTAGTGAGATACTTTGCAAGATAAGTTTTTAGCTAAGATCAAATAACTTTACTTCGAACTTGTTAACTTGGATAAGGCTTTTGAGAGAGTCTCACACTTTGTAATACGGTGGGCACTGAGAAAGAAAAGAACAGATGTTTCCTGAGAAAGGTTCCACCCATGTCCAAGAAAGAGTGTTCTCAGTAAGATCAGGATTGCCAAAAAGTTCAAGGGTATGTTGTCAGCCACTTCTCTTCATTAAAGTCTTTGAGGCAATAACACGGAAGTTCAGGACTAGATGTTCTCTGGAACATGCTCAATATATAGGAACTTAATACTTTGCACTCAGTTCAAGTAATTGGTATGCAAATGGTACTGTAGGATCTTTGGTAGATCCAGAATTTCAGATGTGATAGGTGTCCAGGAGTAGTTAGCATAAAATATAATTTTTGAACTGCTGAAATATCTTACTGAGTAGATATTTTCTATCACCTTGGTAACCTAATTAGTGCTGGAGGTGGTTGTAGAGATAGTGTAGAAGTTAGAGTAAGAAAGAATGGGAAAAGTTCAAGGAACTGTTAGCTCTATTGGCAACAAATATTTTCTTTCTTTCTCTCTCTGTCTGTCTGTCTGTCTCTCTCTCTCCCTCTCTGTCTGTCTCTCTCTCTCTCTCTCTCTCCCTCTGTCTCTCTCTCTCTCTCTCTCTCCCTCTCATGTATAATATGTAGGATGCTACATTGAATGTGAAGAACCTCCGGGGCCTGAAGAAAAATAAGCTGAATTAATCCGTTGGATGTGAAAAATTAACTTGCATGAAAAATGGAGCTCAAGTGAACTGAGTGGTTGGCATTAATGGTATCAGTTGATCAGGGGAGATAACTGCACTGGTATAGACATGTAATACAAATGGATGATGAATGTTGGGTGGAAAGGTGGAGTATGCTAATAGTGGAAGATATCTGTTGAAGAGAAAATCCAAGAAGAACGTGGAAAGAAAATGGTGAGATCAGATCCCTAGATGCTGGGTCTCACAGATGAAATGACACAGGATCAAGAATGGCGATATGCTGTACTAGAAACCTGTCCAACTCATACCAGCATGTAAAAATAGATGTTGTTGTTATTAAATCCTGCCACGGTCAACTTTGCCTTTCATCTTTCCAGGGTTGATAAAATAAAATGCCAGTCAAGTACTGAGTTGTTGGCCTTGTGCCTATGTTAGAAAAAATGCGGCGAAATGGCAGTCGATAGTGTGTTGGATAGAATGCCTTGCAATATTCGTTCTGGCTCACTGCACTCTGAGCTCAAATCCCACCGAGATCAACTTTGCCTTTCATCTTTCAGGGTTTGATAAAATAAAGTACCAGTCAAGTACTTAGGTTGATGTAATCGGCTGTTCCCCTCTCCCGAACTTTCTGGCCTTTTGCCAATATTAGAAAGAATTATAATAATAATAATAATAATAAACTCTCACAAATCACTCTCCTTCAAAAGACTGCTTTGTTGGGCACTGCACACATACTCAGAAAAATGCTGTTTGTCTAAGGTCCTTGTTGAGACTTGACAGAAAGTAGAAGATCCAGTAATCATATTTACTGTGCAAGCCATATAATTATTATTATTATTATTATTATTATTATTATATATCTGTATCAAATCTTTCCATTATTTCTCAAATCTTCCAAAGAACAAGAAGTTTGGGAATCTAGGATTGTTGTTTGTGAAACTAGAAAAAGTGTTACAAGATTGAAAACAGTGTTAGCACAATTCACAGACAATTTCTGACAGGAGTTGCCATGAGAATGCTTGTGCTATGTCTCCCAGTAGATGTTAAAACATTGATAGTGATAAGCAAGTGTCCATTATTTTAAACATGTTGTATACTTCTTTACTGCAATACAACAGATTTTTCAGCTGGTGGATTTGCCATTTCCTGTAGAAATAAATGCATTAGATTGTTATATATGCATGCAACTTTGTGTTGTTCACTGTATTGTAGGATATCTGATGATCTCTGCTTTTTAACTAAGCCCACGCTGGTCTTAAAGTGTAAATCAAAAAAGTTATAACAAATACCTAGTAAAAAATGTTCCGCATATTCTGGCGTTAAGATAAACATTTTCTCTAAACTGCTGAGTTTTTTTTAAATATTGTTTTTGTGATAAATATTTTAGAATATGTATTATATTGTTTGTTTTCCATTCCATCTTATTGCACCTAGGTCCCTTTTGATTACTAAGAAAGATTTCAATCTTCTCAAATACATTATCACCATTCTTGGAAATTAACTTTTTTTTTGTTTTGTTTTTAAGGATTTACATATTTTATAGATTGTTTTTATTATTGACTAATGTGACATATGTCTTTTGGCAATATCTAAAGCATATGTATTAGGGTAAATTTAAATAACCATATAGATAACTATTGATTTTCATTCCAAGTGGAAAGTTCTATGTCCGTGCCTGATTTTATCATATTCTTCCCCTTTCATGACATATAATAGTGTGTGTGCATGCGCATGCATGTATGTGTGTGTGTCAAAGAGAAAGAAAGAAAAAACATTCAAATAGGGATTCCATATATCTCAACTCAAATAGGGATTCCATATATCTTAATGTATATCTGCAGCCAATAGTTTTCTTACATAGAACACATTGTTTGTATCCAGTAAGTTTGTGACATGATGTATATCTAAAATAAATTAAGTTCCTTAATATGATCAAGAATTTAGTAATATCCCAAACATTTAGGGCAAACTCTTCTATCATGGCACAGCTTTTATTACTACAATGATTGTTATGATTTTTAAAAATACTACTATTATGTTTACTATTGTGTAGCAAGTGTTGTAGTGTAGAGGTTAGCCCTCAGCAAGCAGTGTTCATGAACTTTTTTTTTAATTCTAAGATGTAGCTGTTTAACTTCACTACACTGAATACTCTTGAAAAAGCCCTAACTCTCATATTTGATCAGAGCTGTGGAGTTGGTTCACAAAACTTTCGACTCTGACTCCTCATTTATTGTACAACCGACTCCGACTCTGACTGTGACTCCTCTATTTGTAATTAGACTAATCATATATTTCTTATATCGAATGAAAGCACGCAACATACATGGCCAGTGTGAATCATCAGGCTACTTTTTAGCACCCTAACCTGTTAAAGTTCGGATTTGAAGGCTATAGCTATACCATTGTGGCTTTTTTTATATTATTTATTAAAGAAGTTACAAGCAATAAAGCAAAAGCTGCAAAATTAAAAAAAGAGGCGGTTTTTATCAAAAGGCTATAAAGTAAAACGATATAAAAGAAATAAACTATAAAAATACTATAAAAGAAAATCAGGAACATCACCAGTTCAAAAATCTAAAATACATCAAAGTTAAAACTAAAAGATGAACACCTAAAGCTACTTAACAAATGACCATCTTAAAAGAAATAAACTCGATTAAATACATAACCCTTCCTTTTTTAGATTAAAGCATTGTTTGAATATAAAATTTAAATGAATGTAACATGAAAGATTGCATTAATTGAAATACAAATTATATTGTAGAATATTGAAAAGTTTATCCCTATAAAATTTATTAAAGAAACATTGTATCTATAGAGCAGGGGTAAATCCAAATGCAAAATTTACTAACATCTTGTTCTTAGAAACAGAATTGCTTCTATCACATCCTCCTTCACAGAAGCCCTTAAATCTAATTTGATTATTTTCAGTGCAGAAAACAATAAAATTAGTATCTGTGAAATTGGAAATTTTAACACATTATATTACAATTTTGCATTTAGTTGGAATCAGTACATGTTTACCGACTCTTCAACTCCAACTCTGACTCCACAGCCCTGCATTTGATATCCCTTTCTCCATAACTATAAGGCTTTGTGCCTCATTAAGACATTTTTATTATTATTATTCTTATTATTATTGAGACAAGGCTGGAGAGGATGACCAAGACAGCATAAAACTATTCTGATTTTTCATTCAGCTTGAGTCAACTTTGCCTTTCATGACTATATTCATTGCATACAAAAGTCTATTTGTGCCAAGTTAAAAGGAATTATTATTAATAATACTAAGATGGCAACTTGATAAAATAACAGCTTTCTGGATCCTAAGTTAATCAATTCAATTTTATTGTGGGTATTGTGTTGTGTTCATGAGCATAGGCACTTTGCTTTAATTGCCTAATGCTTCAGGTCTTCTCCAAGACATTATTACTCCTGCCACTACATTCCTAACACCTTTAGAAAAGTCCTGAACATTAGAGTTTCCAATTTTTACTTCCTTCTAGATTACCTATGGGAAAAGGAATTATCAATATCTTTTTCATCAATGATTTATCATTCTTTTGAACAATTGGTGTAGTTATTATTGAGAGTTGCAGCTGTTTTAGCAGATGGAGTAGTGCATTACTGGCTGAAAGCTCAAGGGCTAATCATGTCACTAGTACTTTATTAAGTCACCAGCAAAAACCATTTAACTCAAAATGGCACACTCCAATATCTATAAATAAGTACTTTGGTGAGGTACAGTTCAGCACTTAGCAATGGGGACACTCTATGATTCACAAGTGCATGTCTGATTAGCTTGCAGTGCTGAGCTCAAATCCTGTTATAGACATTGTGAGAAGGCAGCAGAAAGCCAATTTAATATATCTCCCTTTGAATCATTTATGTGAAGACTAAGAAAGACTTCAGTGGTGTCCCAATAGCCTAATTGGTGATAAGGACATTAATTATTTGTACATATAAGTGTATGGTGGTTTACATCATTGCTTTTCAATCCTACAATTGAAAAAAATATAACAAACACAACAAACCACTTTATTTTATTTGTTTTGGGGTTTTTTTTTGCATAAATCCCCGTAATTTATTTCTTATGCATTACAATTGCCTTTGTTACTAATAGTTCTACTATATTAGTATTCTACTTATTACTGTTATTTTCCCTTGTATCGTCTTGTTGTTCATCCCGAATATTCTTAGAATGTTACATACTTTATAATGTTACTGTTTTTTTTATAAAAAGGACAAGATTTAACTGAAGTTGCATGAATCTACAAATATACACACTGACAAATGTAAACATGGGTCTTTTCTATGCATTTCTCTATGTACAGAAAAAGAGTGAATGATCTGACTCGAGTTTCAACTCTAATTGGAGTCGTCCTCAGAGATCGTGTACACCTTCTCCTGTCCACAGGGAAATATACAACTAATGGTTTTATAAACCCACCAAATATGGTACTGTCAGCGAATTGGAAATCCCAATTTGCATAATATTAGTGCTTATGCTGGTAGTTAATTCAATTAAATATTAAATTGCACACTGAGCAGCTGAGATATAGAATAAATACATATCTGTACTGTAAAAGTACAAGATTTAATCAAAGCTGCATGAATGTGTAAATATACACACTGACAAATGTAAGAATGTCTTTTCTATACATTCTCTGCATACAGTATCTCTGAAGATGATTCCAATTAGAGTCATCCTCAGAAATTTCTACATATTTCTCTGCGTACACGATCTCTGAGGATGGCTCCAATTAGAATTGAAACTCAAGTCAGATCGTTCACTGTTTTTCTGTAAGCAGAGAAATGAATAGAAAAGACACATATTTACATTTGTCAGTGTGTATGTTTTCACATTTATACAGCTTTAGTTAAATCTTTTGATTCGTTTTGTTTTTTTTCACTACAGATACGTATTTATCAGGCATTGTATAAATTATTCCACAACAGCTGAATGGATAAGGGGAATTTATATTTCATTGTTGGTGTTTATATTTATATATTAAAAAAATATAGTAGATGTTAAAGATAATAAGGATCCTACTGATATTTAATTTTGTTTATGAATCAGGATAACCTGAATATCATCAAGGTATTTATATTTCGGGAATTTATATTTCTGAGCAAAGCACTGAAGTTCAAAAATTAAAAAATAACATCTCAAGGATGAAGCACTAAACTAACTAGAATCAAATAAGTAGTTCATTGGCTTACAACACCAAGATCAATTCAATCTTCTTGTCAGATTAAAATGCTTAAGTAAAGCTTATTTTATAGTCTACTTAGCTTATTCTGTATCAATGTGACTTCTTTTATATTACATTTGCTCTGGTCTAATGTGTCCTTCCTTGATCCCTTGACTCCTGGTTGAATTGTAGGGGGTGTTGTGGTGACTGACGGCATGTCTTGGGCATTTTTAAACCTGGCGGAACCCATCCCTCTCCAGGTCTGGCCACATTTCTCCCAGAGAGATAGAGACGTAAATAGAGTGAGCAAGAGAGAGAAATCAACCTGAGTGCTGAACTGGTACTTTGTCTTTCATCCTTTTGGGGTGGAAAAATAAAGTTGACCTTGGCAGGATTTGAACTCGGAGCACAGAGAGCCGAAATGAATGCTGCAAAGCATTTTATCTGATGCTCTAATGAATCTACCAATTCGCCACCTTAGGTCTAATGAGTAATTCTTTATAATAATCAGTTTTTCACATTTTTCTTTCTTTGCACATCTCCAAAACTCTTTAAGCCTCCTTTTCTGTATGTAGTTTATATTCTTCAACTGATCTCAACAACTTAACTCTACCGGTGTTTTTGTAGTCTCCAAGCTCAGTCACATTATCTATCTATTGCATACAAATAACCTTGATACTAGAAAGGTTTGGAGAAAACAAATCTTTAAAGACTTGCATTTGTAAGAAGAATTTGATTGCTAAATTTGTCAAATATGGGATTAGTATGATTTTGTGTTTATTAGTTTATAAATCTACTTAATTAGTTATGGCATTAAAAGTAACACTAGTTCAAATCATTTCAGATAGAAATTATCTCATCGGACTGGTATAGTAAGGTGTGCAATTTATAATTTATAGTATATTTCTTTTGTGATAAAAACTAACTGTTTTTTTGCTCTTGTATATGAAAATGACAAACTACATTTTTCTATTCAAGAGAGCATAGTCATCTCTGCCTTCCAGCAATCACTCTTCTGCATTATCTACTGTTCATTTGAATTGAACCTCACTACTTATGCCAAGAGGTTTAGCAGGGCAAGTTCCCCCAGGACCCATGCACACCCAGAGGCCCATAAAAAAATCAAAATTAATTCTGGGAGCTTAGACCTTGGATCCTCACTAGGGGCCCAGCTCTGGAGCCCACTGCTGCTCTTGGCAGCCTTGGTTATAACAGTTAGATTTTCAGTTTTGCTCTCATGAACATTATTCTAAAAGAGAAACTCAGGAATAAAAATGAAATATCTCACTTGTTATGGTGGTAAAAAGACACTTTTCTCTCAAAATCCTAAACCATGTTACTTCTGAGTAGTTCCTACAAGATCAGAATTTACAGGAATGCTTTTTTCATTTATGGAATGGTATGCCTTTCTTGATCTTCATTATTATCAACGATATAAAAAGAACTACATAAAAAAAAAAGAAGCCACCTAATTCGTTTCACAAATCTTTCATACATAAATTTATATAAATTTCAATATTTTGCTCTCATTCCTGCTTCCCAGAAATCCATTAAATCATGAACCTACTTACTGTATTTGCCTACTCATTCCTATATGCAAAATAATGCTCAGTAATCATTATCCACTCCCTACAACAAAAACTTTTACTATTACAAAGAAACCATAACTATTATATGACAGACTTTTACTAAAGGCAATGTAGACTAACTACTAGAATCTAAAATCTTCACTTTTCTACTCTTTGCTAGTTTTCTATTAATCAGTGAGACTACCACAATCTTTCAAAATCCTCCTTTATGCTATTGTTTACTTCTTGATGGCATATAAACTTATAGATTTTTATTAATTATCAATTATTGACAAGAATATCTTAACATTTGCTCTTTCTGTTGGAAATTGAATATACTGGTCATGTATCTAGTACACCCAACCACTACTAGTATCTATATTTCCAGTTACTGCGATAGAGGTAATACGAAAGAAACCAACTAAAGATAAAGAAAGTTAAAGCATACATAGGAATATTTTCAGCCTTGTTTCTTTTGAGTATATTCTAAGATTATGGTACATGTCTTAACATTCTGTTGAAATATTTTTTTTTTTTATTATTATTACTTTTAATTTTCTTACTATTGTGATTTATTCTCTTTTATTCTAGATGTGTTATTTTTAGTCATTACACAAATACATTGTCTAATCTAATGCATTTTACATTTTATGGGAAACCATGTTGTTAATCAATTACAGCATTCTCTCTGTCTCTCTCTCTGTGTGTGTGTGTGTGTGTGTTCCTAAGTTCAATAAAACAGCATGGCTTCAACTGATATTGAGTCAGCCTTCATTACTGTAATCTATTTTTATTTTAAATAGTTGTCAAATTCATATCTAAACTCCATTTATTTCATTCAGCTAGAGCACAAGAACAGGTTTTTTTTCCACAATGAATGAATTTGGCATGTTATCTAGTTTTGAGGATTGTATAACAATTATATTATGTGTTTGTTACTGGTGTTGGTGATGATAATTTTTTAGGCACATTGCCAACTGTTGAAGCAGAGAAGTATAGTCAATTGAGTCAAAACAGTATATAACTGGTACTTGTTTTTACCTTATAGACTACCAAAGGGATGGAAAGCAGTTAACTCAAGCAGGATTTGAACTCAGAGCATAGAGGGGGGGCAAGACAAATAATGTAAAGCAGCTAGTTTGATGCACTGCTATCTCAGCCATCTTGATATAATATTTATGATGTGGGGGGTGGGGGGTAGACATGCAACTTCGTGAATCATTACTGAGCTTGCGCTCATATTTAGTACTATATTGAATGTCCAGTTATCCTGCTCAAACCCTTTCTATGCCAATAGTAAAGCTTTGCTACATAAACAAGGACACCTCAAGTAATTTTTGCTAAGAACATTGATATATAAAAGAAAAGCCTTATGAAACATCTCTATTGGTTTTAATAGATCTTCATCAATCTTAGGTCGACCATTACGTATAACATTAATCAACTCTTTGCTTTATGTTCACAGCTTGGGCATGATAAATCATAGTGAGTAAATTTGAAACCTCTGCTCAAAATGGACCCATAACCTCCTTGTAAAGTTAAAGGAGAAATTACTTTAAAACATGTTAGTTAAAGTCTTTCTCGAGCCTATGGGCCCATTAGAGCCAGAGCTTATCCCGGTTTCCATGGCGTTAAGTGACTGAGAGTGTAAGACTACCCCCTGAACAGGATGCTAGTCTGTCATAGGGTTAACCCCCAGCTGCTGCTAGTACTCATTTTCCAGCTGAGTGGACTGGAGCAATGTGAAATAAAGTGCCTTGCTCAAGGATACAATGTGCTGCTCGGTCTGAGAATTGAACCCACATCATTACGATCATGAGCCCAATTGCCTACCCACTAGGCTATGCGCCTTCACTTTAAAACATGTACATTTGCTTTAATTTTACAAGCAATTACTAGATTTTGCTTAACCTGGCTGGAATTCTGTATTTGGTCTTTCATCTGTGAATTGTCCCTAACTTGAACATAACTCATTGAGCCTCATAATTATTCTGTGGAAAGATATTTCTTTCAAGCTGAGTTTCAGTTTAATTAATGTTTACTAGTGAACAAATAATAAATTCAGGTACTGCTAAAACTTATAAAATGTTGTAAATTGTAAGACAGTAAGTAGTATGAGTTACAATTTAGGTCACAATATGCTGTTATGATGAATTAGTTGTCAAAACTGTTAAATAAAATGTCATACAAAAACTACATAAACCTTACATGACAAAACAGCTAGTAGATTTGGTAAAAGTTTATAATAGTCCTTTAAATTAGTGACAGATGTTGGGCTAGGAGTTGTATTTTTTATTGTCTCATTCAAGTTTCTCTGTGAATTAAAATGTTATATTTTTTTGTTGGTTTCTTTTGTTTTTTTTTCATAATTTCACTACAAATAAAGATATAATCTTATAACCATTATTTAGTAAAAAAATAAAAAGATAGACGAAGTACTTTCATCTCTTCCGTGGAAAATTTGCATGTTTTTTATAGCCTCTTGGTATAAACGTTAATGTTTCATGGTCAGACAGAATGGCGAAAGCATTACTCCGGAGGATGGTGAGGGAGATGTGCTGAAAGAGCCAGTCCATCGCCATCCCAATCGAAGTAAGTAGGAAGGTGATTCGGGGGCCCAGGATAACAGATGTTTCCACTGCTATGGGTTCGATGAGAAACCTATTGGAGAGTAGCCAGTACTTTGTCAACTAGCAATCTTCAGTCTATCGGGCGATGCTAATTTCGCCATGTTACTACTGGAGAAACTATTGCAGCAGGTCACACCTTAGATAAAGGACTTACCACTTCGGAATGGGTAGATTGTGATACCATCTGGCCTTTTGCTGTCCCCTCGGTGTAACCCTCCGGCTCCAGCTGCAATGGGAAACCAGTTGCGTCCAAGCCTGATTGTGTTAGTGTTCTGTCAGCAGACTTAATGCTGTAAACCTTAGTCTACTGTTAATTAATGTCCCAGTATTGAAATAAGTTAATTCATCAATTATATGTGATTAGTAGTGACAGAAAATATGCCTCACTGTGAACCGAAAATTGCCAAGCTCACTTCATGGCTTTCTTCTTCGAATATGTGTGTACGCCTTTCTCTTTTGTTAATACATGTGCTTCTGCTAAGGCTATGATCAGCATCTTCTGTACATTGGGAGGATGAAGCCATATGGAAGCTAAACATTATCAGTGTAAGTATAGAACCTACTGTTACTGGCAAGAAATGAACTGAATACAGTTTACTTGTTGTACAGTGTGAACTAGTGAGACCAGGCTGAATATCAGTTGAGAAAAGAATTGAGTATCAACTATTGATTAGTGTATAGAAGAGAGATGGCTGAACATTTAAAGCATATAGATAAAGCATGCTTGCTTGGTGAAAAAGTGATGTGAGCTGGTAATAGAAGATAGCTGGAGTATGGTTGAAATAAAGCAATCATATCATGTCAGATCTTCGATTTTAGAACTTATTCAGGATAGATTGGTTGGAAATATATGTGAATGTATCCATGTCAGTATAGATATTAAACAGTTATTCATATGATGATGATGATGATGATGATGAAAGCTATACTTGGTATGCTTTTTTATAAGAGCTGGAGAAAGAACTCATAATAGAGCACCAAGTCTATGATTTTAGAATAACATGGTTTTGTTAAACAATGTTTTTAAACTAGAAATTTATTTGCTGGTGTTTAATTGCTAATTGGCCTTAGGATGTATTCTATTCTTCTTATTCAACCTATCTAGTATTTCCCAGACTTCTGTATAAAATACCAGTTCCTGATTGGATTTGAAGAACCATCTGACTCATTCTAGAGTAGAAAACAAATTTACAAAAATCAAACAAAATCATTCAATTAGATGACTTCAGTCCATTCAACTTCCTGTTAGATAGCACGTGAGATTCTTATTTTTAAAATTTTTAAAACCATGTTGTTTCAAATAATCATTATATATGTATTTATATATTTATAAATGCTCTTTATTTGATTATCCACATATCAAAGTATTTTGAAGACAAATTGTCTGAAATTTTCTTTTTCATCTTTGAGCAAATGATTTTTATCAGTTGTTGCCATGATATTGATTACTTCAAATGATTAGAGTTTGATAAACTTTAGCTGTTGTTTATATTTATATCATAGTAGCTAAAAATTATCTATATGATGAGCTTCTATAGCATAACAAAGTACAAAATGCTCTCCAGTTATTATACAAAAACAGTTTAAGTATTGAAAATGGTTAGAGATTTTCGGCAGCTCTATCTTAATTGACTAAAGCTATCTAGTAGCAATTTAGGATATCACTGATAGGAGCTATTCAGCAGCTATAATGATATTGGTTACAGCACTTTAATGGTTGTAGGGGTGTTGGCTAGTTATTTAGAGGTGCTAGTTATTTAGAGCTGGTTACAGCTGTTTAGTAACTCTACTAGTGTTCGGTGCTTACCAAAGATCAAATTTAGTTAATGTTAACTCTTGTGCTAATGTTTTCTTCCCCTCAACACATACATACTTCTAATTTTGATTAATTAAGATTTCTACCTGCCTTAATCAGATTTAAACATTGAGGTAATGTTTTCCGCTCTTCCTTGCCTTTTCTACCATTATAACAGTGGCCTCTGCTCCTTGGAGCTGGCTGGTCTCGTGCCACCTCTACTCAGTCAATCCTGACGCGTCTCTCCTTCTCACTAACCACTACACCTAGTCCTTCTTCCCCAGAATGTTAGTTCTCTGGAATTCCCTACCTGCACATGTTTTTCCTACAGCCATTGACTTGCAGCTGTTCAAGAGGAACATTAACTGCATCAATCTCACTAGTCTCAGAGGGCCTGCAAAGGCCATGGGTTCAGCCCCTTCCTCCAGTCTAAACCAGTAATTTTTTTAATTTTTTTATTTTGTTCACTACATTAAGTATATTAACACCAACTTCAATAGTTATTTAGAGTTGTTCTGGAGATGACTACAGCTGTTTAGTAACTGTACTTGAGATGACTACAGCTGTTTAGTAACTGTATTGGAGATGACTACAACTGTTTAGTAACTGTACTTGAGATGACTACAGTTGTTTAGTAACTGTACTGGAGATGACTACAGCTGTTTAGTAACTGTTCTGGAGATGACTACAGCTGTTTAGTAACTGTATTGGAGATGACTACAGCTGTTTAGTAACTGTATTGGAGATGACTACAGCTGTTTAGTAACTGTACTTGAGATGACTACAGCTGTTTAGTAACTGTACTGGAGATGACTACAGCTGTTTAGTAACTGTACTGGAGATGACTACAGCTGTTTAGTAACTGTACTGGAGATGACTACAG
>JAOPJM010001738.1:4438760-4450468 GCA_027124095.1 Muusoctopus leioderma
ATATAGTTCAATTATTCATGTCAATTTGATGATGTGGTATTGTGTGGAACTGTGTCTTACAGGACATTAAGAGTTAATATCTTTTTGTGAGGTTACTCTCAATATATTTTGGGGTTGGAACTGGACCAACAGCTCTCAAAACAAAAATTAAATCCAGGTTAATTAATCACGGCAGTATAAATAATTTAAAATATCCATATATTTATTACAGAACTGAAGGGAAAATTACAAGATGTAACCTCACAAAACACTACTTTCTTTTTTCAAATTGTCATATAAAGCAAATAATTGTTAGTTATCATATCCATTACATTTCTTTGTTACCATTTACGTTTAGTGAAATTAGTTATTTCTGCTATTTTACGAAATTCTTTTCTAATGTAAAAAGATTCTGTTAGTTTCCATTTACTTAGTCAATCCTTTATTTTGTAGATTGTCAAAAAATTGTTAGTAACAAATTATTTCCTTCTATTTGTTATAATGTAATTCAGGAAAAAAAAACTAATGTTCTATAGAAGACAAATTAATTCGTTTTTTAAATTCTGTCTATTTTTATATTAACTCAGAAAATAGATTACTTGAAGTGCAGTATTCATCAACAATTGAGAAATTATTTTGACAAAAAGTATGCAATTCATTCAAGAGACTACAGTTGTTTCACTGTATACTAAGAGAAAATATAAGGATTTTTGTAGACGAGTTGGATATTCTGTTCGTAATATCCTTGATCTAAAGCTGGCATCAACCAATTAAGAGTTGACTTAATAATGTACCAATTTTATATGATTTCAAAATAAACTAAAAATGTCACCAAATAGTTTTGAAAATTTAATTTTGATTTTATTTCTTCTATTCTCTAATTGGAAGATATCTTTAATCTAAAATAAAAGCTTCACACATAAGATATTTGTAATTTAAACTTTCGCATGTCTAATATTTACAGATTAATGAAACTACATTTAAATAGGAAATTTCTTGGTATTTGAAAGAACAAATATTGTTTTGTGTGGTGTGTGTGTGTGTGGTGTGTGCGTGCATGCGCCAGCCAATTTTTCAGAAGGTATATAGTGGAAAAGCAAAGTTGACCCTGGCAGGATTGGAATTCAGAACATAAAGGAATAAGACTAAATACTTTAAGTCCAACACTACCAAAAGAGAGAGAATTATTGACAGATTAAATTTGTGCTTTAAGATTGGTGCAAGGTATTATGTTGTAAGCATTATCTTATTTTAAATCATTATTAAATAATTCTAACCATCATTATCTTCTAAATTGTCATTGTACTTTCCACAATCACATTACCCCTTTTCCTTCCTAATCATATTACTTTTTAGTCATTCCCCCACCCTGCATCATTATCATCATACTACTTTAGATACCCTTTTTAATCATCATAGGTATACTCTACAACCTCATATATCCTTAGTCATTATGTTAATTTCTACAGTTACATTTACCCACCAGTCATTGTGCTACTTAATACAGCCATGTTCACCCCAAAACAATCATAACGTTTACTGCAATCACATTTACTCTTAATCATTATCCACTGTCACATGTATATAGTAAAATCATTGATCCATAACTTGATACCAACAGAATGAAATTTACTATTTGTAAAAAAAAATATAGGAAATGACTTAACCTTATTTGATGGATCTCTTTCTATAATCATTGACATCAAATAATTGATCTTAGGAAATATTTTTTAACAATTGAAGATACAGTAGAAAATTATACTAAAATAAGAGTTTGATCAGAAAAAAATCAATAATTCAAAAGAAGTTTTATATAATATCTTCAAAACTTACAAATCTCATAAATGTCACACATTTGTAATAATAAAAAAACTAATGATTGTTATAGCTTAATGCAAAAATACTCTCAGATGCTGTTGTCCCATTTAGAAATATACCTTCATTTATAATATACAAAAAGTACAGTTGTTTGCAACTAATCCTATCCAAAATTTGTTTTATTTTATTTTTGTTTTATTTTTTGTTACCAAATATGACAAAAGACTTCACTATTTGCTCACACAATTTCTTTTTTAAATGATTGTAAGCTGTGTCTCTGTCAGAAGTATGACTTATCATGGCAGAGATAACCTTGTACATAGTAAAGGCAGAACATTCACTGGGTGTGTATTGTTACCTATAACTAAGTCAGTACCTGCAATTCATTTGGCTTTTTCTAACAGACCAACGTAGTGCAGAGCATTGAAAAATATATGAACTAAATTCACATTGTAGTATAGAATATATTGTTACTATGAATATGATTCTTTATTATTTTATGTTGAGCATAGAAAAAGAATGAGAATGTTTGATGAAAAAATGTTTTGGGCTGGTAGTTGATGATTGCAGAGGTAGCCCTGAAGAATTGAATTGATGTGAATGGAAAAAAGTATTGACAAATGATTACTGAATAGATGCTATATTACAGACCTCTACCATCATGAAAAAAAAAGAAATAATGTATAATCAATTATGATCAACATTATCAATTTTTTTAAAGAATAGATTATTATTTCACCACTTCTTTTGTACAAATCACATTGATTGATACAAGCTTTGAAACTAGTGTGTATTTCACAATTCATTTATTATTGTTTCATTATTAATTTTAATTCACCATGTAATATTATCCATGTAGTAGACAAAATTATAAAAGAAATGACTTTATAAGTAATTTAAAAACCTTTTATTTGTGTTTTCCTTCATAAATACAAAGCCAAATTACTGTAGCCATATGGAAAGGAAATAACATAAAAACTATCAGTGTGTGGACAAAACTTCAACTTTTCAAATTATATGTACATTGGGTTCTCTTGTATGGAGGTAAGGCCTAGTGATCAAACCCAAAAGAATCAAGATACAACTGTTTAGTTTCCAAATGAAATATTTACAAAAATTGTTACAGATTCCACAGCAAGACTTCATTAACAATGATGATGTACTAAAAAACACCTGATCCATAGCCTATCACCAATGTTATCAAAGAGAAACTGTGGCAGTATCATTGTCTTCTATTGAGGATGACCGAGTTCAGAATCCCCTTTCAAAAATTGTATTTGATGCTATCAGAACAACCAAGATGTGGAACTTTGAAGAGAACAGTTGCCGGTGAAATTAATTATAAGTGAATAGACCTTAAAACAAAGAATGGGTAGCAAAGTAATGTCTACTCTCTGTCTTAAGTACTTGAAGATACAGTTAGTCAATCAGTCTCATAATACAGCGTTTACAAAATTAATATCATAAACATCATAACCATAATTTTTTTAATTTGTTCTTAACTGCAGCCATAATTGAAGTTAACAACCCTATTGCCCTGATTTTTATACCATTGGTCCCACCCATTCTTGCTGATTGTGGAATAAAAGTCAGTAGCAATCTGAAAGAAAGTAAGCTAGTATAAGCCAGCAAACTAGGACAGATATTTTTATAAAACAGTAGTTATGATTTTAATAGCTAAAAAACATTCGCTGATTGCACAGGATTATATGTTAGAGTATATAATGAAAATGAGACCAAGAAGAAATTCTTTGAAACTGTTTCTAGTAATCGTGCATAGAATGATGGAATATAGTTTCTATGATGTTTAAAGCTTACTGTAACAGTAACGAATGCAAATAAAATTGTTTTCACAAAACATGTTGAAAAGAATTTAGAATTCAGGATTTTGTTCATTTTTCAATGAAGATTTAACAGTATCTTTGACTTTTCTGATTAGCCCAATGCATAAGATATTACTTTTTATTAATGTTTACTCATGCATGCAACATAAAAACTCTTTCCATTTATTGCATTACTTAGAATCTTTCTTTGGTATCATAATAAAAGAAGTAGGGTGTGGCTTTATTTGCATTGAAAAGGAAACGCATTTAAATTTTTTATATAGCATTAATGCATTTATTTCTATAGTCAGCATCTGAAACATCTGTCTTCCCTACTCCAAGATTAATTTTTTTTTTTCTATCAATGATTATGCAGTTAAATTAGCATAATATTTTCTGCCAAAGCATTTTTGTAAATAAAATATAAATTCCATAACTTTAAGCTTCATTATTATATTTTAACTTCCTAATATTGAAGCTATGATTTAAGTTTATACACTTCAAACTCTTGGAATGCAATAAATTGGTTTTTAACCATTTTCTTCTTAGTGTGAATACAATGTCATTTAATATCATAGGATATTTAGATCTAGATGTCTATGGAAATTGCTCTACCATAGACTTCCTAATAGTATTTGCACTACTTGTATTTGCACCATGAATCCAAAATTTACAGAAATTTTAAATAACATTTCAATACTCAGTGTGTTAATTAGCAGCCTTGTCAAGCATTTAGAAAAGGGATAGTAAATCAATACTGGATACTATCTAATGTACAAATATTCCTGACACCATTGTAGTTTTTTGTTGTTTTTGTTTTGTCGCTTAGTCAAAGGAGGAAGGGCAGTACCCATGAACCTTTAATAGAGACCTTGTTCTTCAAGTGATCAAAATATGAGTATAGCCATCATCAAGCTGGCTTCTGTGAAGAGTTCCTCACTGAAGTTTTGACATTCAAAAGCTGTTAGTGACCATAACAACTCTTGTTCATTGTATTCATAAAATGATTTTAACTGACTGCTAAAATCGGGTTGTTTGATAATTGTTTTCTACAAATAAATCTACAAAGTGGTATAATACATTGTTTTTTTTAAATTTTATATCCATTTTTGAAATGGCATTTAAATTAACATACTTTAGAGCTAAATGCAATATACATTGAAAGTATAAAAGTTCCTATAATTAGGTTTTCTTCTCATTGGGATTGCTAGTAATATTTTTAATGACATATTCCTACTTTGTGTTAGCAATTATTTTTAAGACACTAATTTAAAAAGGAGACAGCAGAAATTAATTCAGTTATTTTTTTTTATTATGAAATCTCATAAAAATACTCTTGGCCCTTTTAACTTCAAATCATATATGACTTAATTTTGTGACCCCCTCCTTTACACAAAAATCCAATTTTGGCAACTTTAATTTCTGTGGTAGAATGATTTAAGATTCATCCTTACATCACTATTATTGTATATCATTGTTGTTATCAATAGGCAGTGAAAATGGTTAAGACATTAGAGAATCAAACTGTAATTTGGTACCTCACTGTCCTGAGTTCAAATCCCACAAACACTGACTGGCCTTTCATCTCTTTAAGTTTAATAATGTTGGTATCAATAAGGTAAATTAATTAAATATGCCCCTCCCCTACACAATTTGGATTTGTCTCTTAAAAATAATGTCAGTATTAATTTGTATAGGATCTTTAAAAACTATTTCATATTAATTGTATCCAAGTTCATTTTTTTTTAAGCCTTTCCAGGCCTTACTAGACTTTGAGAGGGTATAGAGGCTGCAGCAATCATGAAATGTAGAACAAGATATAGGATTTTACACCAACTTTCTTGCTGATGCCCTTTTTACAATCAGTAGCACTACTACCAAGAGTGTGACACAAACAGGAGGTAGAATTTTGAGTCTGAGATCTCAAACCAGACATTAGGCAAACCACCTTTGTATTAGATCTTGATATATCACACCCATTATCATCATTAACATTTTCATTTTTAATTTAATGTCCAATTTTCTGTGCTGGCATTGGTTAGAAAGCTATGTGATAAAACATCTCTCCAGGCACCTTCATCTTGTGTCATCTCATAAGTGAGATACAATGTCCTCAGATCCCATGTAACTCTTTCATCCCAAGTCTACATTAGTGTACTTCTACCACAACTACCTTTCACCATCAACTCAAAGCACTGTTTTTACCAATCATTTTCAATATGTATCCCAGCATGCCCTTAGACATTATGGCTAGAACAAACTAAAGGATTATACCAGAACAGTTGTCTTTCTTGCATCCGTTGGCCAATGTCTTTGATGTCCAGTTGTTATTTTAACTCACTCACACTCAACCTCTTTCACAAGTTTTCATTGCACATCGAACAAACCAGATTCAACTTATTACTGCAGTTCCTGAAGATCCTCTGCATTGACTGTCCATTTTTTACTGCAAAACAGCACCACACTTCTTGGATACTTCATTCATATTGCTTGCCTTTTGCACTGAGAGAAATTCTTCTAGTGAGATTCTCTATACAGATTCTTGATTATTTATGTTTAATACTCATTCTATCAATACTGCCTTTAGAATTGTGTTTCTCTAAAGTACCAACCAAATTAATATTCCATGGAAAATGAAAAAAAAATCAAATTAAACACTGTATTAATACCCAATAGATGAAAGATTTCCTGAAGCTCTTTCCTTCTCTTCTTAGTAAATAATATACCACCCTATGTAGGTTTTAATAACATTGGTATTGTATAATGTTGATTATGGTAATGAATGTTATTCATGAACATCTATAATTATTTTTATTTAAATACTTTTAGCTTCTTGTAACAGATAAACTGAGACACATTAGTGATTGTGCAAATAGTAGAAAGCCTCTACATAGTCTTCAGCCTCCTAGAAATAGCAACCAAATTCCCCTCAATCCACATCCTAACATCTTAAAAAGGACACATTGGATAATGTAGTCCTGGACTAAAAATAAGATGGCATGTTCATGGTTGGAACACTTTGATCATAGGTCTCCTTGATCAGAGCTGACCTTGGGTTAAACAAACAACAACAATTTTGAATACTATATTAGACCTAGTTCCATAAAACATCATATGACAATGGAATGAACCAGATCAAGAGCTTGCTAAAACCTAGTTCTTCATTATATTCATATAATGAATCAGAACATACAACAGCAGGTGAGGGAAATCTGGTTGCAAAGCACTAATAGCAACAACTGGCAACTATACTTTGCTTATCTGCTTCATGAAAAAAGATTGAAAATAAATGTAGTTTTTTTTTCTTTTCTTTTCTTTTTTATAAATACACTTTCAAATTATATATATATTTTTTTATCTTAAACCTTCACTCTGATTGTACATGCTCAAAATGGTGATTATACATTTATTCAGTTGATATGATTTGAATGTAGTCGGGCAAGTGTAGCTCCAGCAAGCATTGGAAAACAGAAGAGATTTGACATGAATTGATGATCATGATGATAATAATTTTATTTTTTATCAATTGAAAGAATGTCATACAGAAGTGCTTGCTTCTTCAAGTATCTATCAAAAACTGCACATGACTATTTACAAATCTTACAATGCCTACATATATAGTTTATTTTTTATTATTATTATTAATAGTAAGAACAATAAAACTTGTAATTCATAAGATATTTATATTTTACTAATACTGAAACTTAATGCATAATATATTTTATGCATCAGTAAGTAACTATTCTCCCCCCCCCCTCTCTCTCTCTCAGGTTAAGATTAAGAAGTTAGTGTTTGGGGCGGGGGTTAAAAAAAAATGTTGATAAAACAAATGACATTTATTTTTTCTGTTACGATATTTCGAGCCTAAAACTCTTACTCAGGGGGTTAAGATGAAGTTGAAATAAATTTCGAATACATTTTGGTTTGGGTTGACCAGGTGTGACAACACTATGACTAACTTTGTATGTTCAGCTTGTCTTCTTGTACTGGTTGTGAATTAAAACTATTTAATTTAACACTGCTTAGAGGCAGTACCATAGCCAATGAGAGTTATCCAAGGCATGGTTATTACTAGTTTAAAACTTATTATTGATATGAGCAGAATATATAACTGCAATAATTAAGATATGGGATAATAGTCAGTGAGTTGAGAAATCCCAAACCTAGATTTAACCAATAAAATACTTGTACATTTGAGATTAAAATTCTGTCCATTTAACAGAAATTAATAATGAAGTATTTAATACAACTTAGTGTATCAGAGCCAAATTACTCTAATTACAACTCTAAAGATGTGCTTACCTATTAGCTCATTTAAATGTGTAAAACATGGAGCATGTAATCAGATATGTTTGTGTCTGTTTGATAATTAGATATTATGCCTGTTTCTCTGACATTGTAAGACTTTTGTTTCTTTAATGTTGCCTAATTTTTCATTGCTTAGTTCTTATAGTTGACCTCAATATTACTATTTTACCAGACACTTGCATTATATTATTGTTTGTATTCACATACTGTAATTGCCTTTCAATGCTTTTGTTCTTCTAGTTAAGATATAAACAGAGCTTCTAGTAAACTCCAAGTTAGTGTTTTTCAAATTATTTTTTTTTCAATAACAGTAACTCAAAAGCAATCTTAACACCTGTTCGTTTTGTTTAGCCCCAGGTCAACCCTGGTCGAACACACTTATTTTTTTTTATTGTTGGTTTGGTCTGGAGGAAGCAGCTTTGCTCATGGCCTATGCAGGCCCTCCAAAACAGGTGAGATTGATGCAGTTAACGTTTGAACAGTTGCAAGTTGGCAGCTGCAGGAAAAACATGTATGGGGAAGGAATTTCAGAGGGTCAACGTTTTATGGAGGAAGGTTTGGGCATAGTGCTAAGTCTGGGGGCCTTGGAGAGAGACACAATATATGTGATAAGAGGAGACAAGTTAGTCGGGAGTGCTTGAGTGGATGTGGCATGACACCAGCCAGCTCAAAGGAGCAGAGACCACTATAGTAGCAGTAGAAAAGGCAGAGAGAGAGGGGAGACTGTGTGCCAGAGGTTGGAGTATGTTGGTGACCAACTTCATGCCAATCAATTGAGTGACCTTTCTTTGAATGTGGTAGGATATTTGTGTTTGTATAGCAGCAGCACCACCCTAGATGTGGGAGCAGTACTCCATTGTGGGTCTCACCTGAGCTTTGTAGAGGGTTAGTAATTGTTGGGAGCTGAAGTATTTTCTGTCCCTGAACAGGGAGGCCAGTCTTTGTGGTGCAGTCTTTGTATGTTGAGGAGGTGTGTTTTTGCGGTGAGAAATCCTCAGTGATGGTAAAGCCTAGCATTTGTAGTAACTTTGCTCTAGTTGCATGCTATTCATATTGTTGGTGAGGTAATGTTTTCTTGATATGTGTAGTAACTGTGTTTGTGCTGTTGAAGGAGAAAAGATTGGCTTGACCCCACTGGAGGATGTTTTCGCCGTCTCTGTTCATGGAGTCAGTGCAGGTTTGGCATGAGGTGTCTAGGTTGCAAGTAGATGACACTTAGGTGCAGAAGGTTAAGGAGGAATGATCAAAGGTATTCCAGCCATGACAATTCCATCTGTTTGTATATCTAAGACTACATTGTCTAATATGTCCTTCCTTTTTTAAGATGGTAGAATATAATTTGAGGAAAATTTGGCTACTATCTGTAGCAGGTTGAGTGATCACATAGAGACTCCCTTTTTAGCTCGCTATCTTAACCTGTGGTATGCTTAACAAATTTTTTCCATAACCTTCAAAAGTTTATTTTATCAATGTTTTGAGTCTTTTTGTGAATTAAGATTGTAAATTTAACAAGAACGCTTTAGCACTGTTTTCAACACACTGCTCTAAATACAAAATTCATTTCTATGCAATAATCCAATAAAACAGATTTAATTTGTTCTAGTTGTTTAGCTCCATGTCAACCCTGATTGAGCAGACTTATGATCAAAGATATTTTAGCCGTGATGATCTGGTCTTTTGGGGAGATATCTAGAGACTACATTGTCTAATGTGGCATTTCCTTTCCATGCTGGTATTTATATTGTTATGTCAAAGTGGCTAAACCAATAAACTTATTGGATTATTATGTGGAGAAACTTAATGAAGGATGATCACCTTGATAACATTAAGGAAATGACATAGTAGAATTTATTTTAGGTTCTCAATATTTAGTAAGAATAGACATCAATTGATTTTGACATCTGTATGGAATTCCTTGGCTTTTTTTATTTATTGATCCTTAGCATTTCTTAAGTTCATTACAACTTTGTATATCATCATTACCATAATCATCATTATCACCACTATCAACATGACCATTTCATGTCTTCTGAACATGCTGTTGTGTATTTGGCAGTATGTAAAATACATATCTGCACTTACCCTTATCCCTTGCCATTTCACCTCTGACTTAGTCAAATCTTATCTAACTACTTAACACTGGATCTTCTTAGCTTATGTCTGCTTTATTTATTGATTGTTCATTGCATGCATCCAGCAGAGATCATCTGTTTTCAACACATTCCTATAACAAAGCAGTTCTCTCTTTTGTATGCATCAACCAATATGTCTAATATTCAGTCACTTTGTCGGCTGACTTGTATTTATTCTATCATGGTGATTTTTGATGTGCAGGCTCTGGCAGGGAAACCTGATGGTTTTTAAAATGGCAGTAATTTCAATATGGGGGGGGTCACGTGCTCAACCTGTAGCTGTGAAACATATAGCATCATTCTTTTGTGATTGAGACGTTTCTTTTTAAAGTGGACTTCGTTACTCAAATAGAGTAAAATTTTCATATACATTTTAATGTGGGCCATCATGGAAAAGTGCTTGTACGTTCCATTTTTGGCATTTCTATGGCTGGATGCCCTTCCTACCATCACTCAGTTCAAAACCAAACAATAACAAAAACTGAGAAGTTTTGAATCTGACAGGCTTAGTAATAATTTTCCGCTCTGTTGCTTTGTTTTAATTTGTACACTTATCCCTCTACATTTGTTTATTTATTTGTTCCAGTTTATTATAATTTTCGTTTAATACCATGTTTAAAAGGCCAACAGAAAGGCAACTTGTTAGTGGAAAACCAAAAAGGAAACATTTTGCATTCAGTACATTGAAGAAAGTAGAATTACTTGTGAAAATTTTAAGTGGATTAATAAAGATCAGAGAGACCCTGCTTTAGAAGAGTATAAATGTGTATCTGTTAAATACAATTACATTCTTTACTTTAGTGTTTATTTATTTTAAGTATTGTTGTGTCTTAAAGGAGTAGAAAGTAGACATATGAAGATTATATCATAGATGACGTTTGTATCACATTTTTATTTAAATTTCTATTTTACGGAATTGAAAAACGTAACCAGTTACAAAAAGAAATGAAAGATAAAATCAAACAAAAATTCAGTATGAGAGGTGTACACTTTATGAATTTTTATTTTACAGCATTTGGTTATATTTTATTTCTCACCAACATTATAACAAAAGGACATTGAGGAGTGCCTGTACACGCACGCACGCACGCACACATATATATATCTATAGAGAGAGAGAGAGAGACAGAGAGAGATAGAATAATGTATAGGTGTTTAACATATATGGGGGTATGTTAAGCGTTGATTAAAACATCTGATAAAGAACTCAACAGGAAACGTAGTCAAATATACATATTTCTTTTAAGAAATTGTGACAGTTACTTATAAGTTTCACTGTATCCCCATCTCAGTCAGATTGGGTATATGTGTGTGCGTATATATATATATATATCTATATATATATATGTGTGTGTGTATATGTGTATATATATATATGTGTGTGTGTGTATATATTTGTGTGTGTATATATGTGTGTATATATATGTGTGTGTGTGTGTGTATATATGTGTGCGTGTGTATATGTGTGTGTGTATATATATGTAAACCTACGATTGTAAACACGTCATATTTACTTATTTCTCTGTAGATTGAAAATATGATGAACAGCCTTAATCAATTTTCCACCCTTATAAAATGCCCAGGCGGCCCACTAGAAGTAGTCGATAGCTTCTGCTACCTAGGCGACCGAATTAGTAGTGGAGGGGGG
>JAOPJM010001738.1:4469513-4482002 GCA_027124095.1 Muusoctopus leioderma
TATATAGTTACGGAGAGTTATAGACAAAACATGTAAATAGAGCGCTCTATTTTATGGGGATAAAAGAGCTAATATATATATATATAATCATTGTCATCGTTTTTACACACACACACACATATATAATATATATATATACATATATATATATATATATATATGTGTATGTATGTGTAGACCTTTGTCGGTGGGAAAGAGATACAAGATCATACATATAAAAAAAGTTATATGTATTTATATTTGTGTATGTATGTATATATGTGTGTGTGTGTGTGTATGTATATATGTGTGTGTATATGTATGTGTGTATATTTATACATGTGTGTGTGTATGTATATATGTGTGTGTGTGTGTATATTTATATATATGTGTGTGTGTGTGTATATGTGTAAATATGTATGGATGTGTGTATGTGTGTGTGTATATTGTGAGATGAGAAAGAGTGAAGGTGTGCGAAAAGATATGAGAGGTGGATAATGAAATAATTACATTGAAGGCCAATTCACATACCCATAGAAAATGAGTATTTAACAACGATTAGGGTGTTTGTTTGTATATGTATTTGTGGAAATATTTTTGGGCATATGTATATATCAACATAGGCATGTTCGAGTGGTTGAGCAGTTCGCTTCACAATCATAGGTTCTCGTATTCAATCCCACGCTGTGGCACCTTGGGAATGTGTCTTAATTTACTTATTTACATTATATATGTGTGTATGTGTGTATGTATGCATGCATATTTGTGCATATGCATTCGCGTGTGTGCATACATGTGCATGTGTGTCCATGTATATGTATGCATTTGTATTTGTGGTCATGTGGCAGACACATTTTAATGGAGGCGGCTGCAGAAATATAGTATTTGATGGATATTTATAGCAGTAGCCATACTGTCCTAAGACCTAGGACTGAAAATATGTTGTTCCTATTGAGCAACTCTATAAAAGTTACCTAGTTGATTTGCTACTCTCATAAATCTCAGATACTGAATTTTGTTTGTAATTTAATAGCAACTAGCTTAACTTTCTTTCTTATCAGTTAAAAATGTCAATTTGTTTCTTCTTTCTCTCGACCTGTTTACATTTTGAGTGAACATTATGCAATTTTGCTCAGTCGTTTTACAAATCTCTGGTACGGTGTAATTCATTGCAGTGTAAATGACATGACTACAATTTCCATTGTTGGTTATTTTCAAAGTTTTTTTTCTAATAATTGGTAATAATTAATTACTTGCAGTATGTACCAAAAAAATATTTTTGAGTAATTTCCAGTTATTGTTGGTGAGTTGCTCCACTCAAAGCTGTTGGTGACTTCTTTGGCAATCAGTCTAGTAGTTGAAGAATAAACATTTCTATTTTGGGGTGTTGGGGGTGGAGTTTACTCATGTTTGATAACTGTTCATTTCTGCTGTCTTTCTTCTGCCAGTCATTAGCAATATTGGAAATTTAACAGTTAATTGTAATATTTTCCTTGATAATAACTATTTTATAATTGTTTGTATTTGGACACATTTTTCTTAGCTTGGTTAAATGTGTTATATTGCCTATAGTTGTTTTTTATTCATTCTTTGCTATGAGCTTGGTCAGATAATTTTTTTTTTATCAATCCTTTCTATTGATTATTATTATCTGTTGGTGTTAAGTTTGTAAAAGCAATTTCAGTGCTCAAATAGAGGACAACTAAAACATAGGATTGTTTTTCTAGATATGTCAACTTATTTTTAGCTTTAAAAAAAAAAATATTTATTGATTATTAGGATACATGTAACATTTAGATGACTGATATGTTTCATTTTGTCCTTAATTGTCTTGTCTTTGGTATGCTTACATTAGAATAATCTATTATGTTGTATATTTCTAATAACCTTTTGAAAATGTATCAATTCGTTAATTTAGAAAATGTTGTGAATTGTATATAAGGATTATAAGTTAGATTAACTTTATATCCAACAGTAGTTTTTTTAATGGTCTCTTGGGTGGTGTAGGTTTGTAATACAGCATCTGTGCATGCATCTTTTCAATCCTGCATCATCTCATCTGTAAGGCTCAACATTCTGAGGTCTAATCTAACTTCTTCCTAAATTTTCTTTCATCTGGTTAAGTTTGCTCGAATTTGCCTGACTCAATCACACCACCCATCATGATCCTGCATAGCTTTCGGAAGGTCAGCAAAGCAACATCCCATGCCTGTACAGAGCTGGTTGATGAACGTATATCCGTATCATAGGGGTCCAGAGGAGCACATTGCTAACAAGTTCTTGCTTGGCTCTCCAGCAATGTCCGGCAAAACGCATGTATCTCTCCTTAATGACATCAGTGATTGCATGAAGATCACTGTATAGTCTTTGTTTGGTTGGATGCATTTTCCAGGAGATATTCAGAATGGCTCATAACATATGGGTGTAAGCACCATCAAGCCTTACCTCCAGGTGTTTGATGAGTATCCAAGCAGTGGACCCATATAATTTTCTTTAAAATACCTCAATTGTAGGTACTTTCCACCATTACCTCACATCACTTTTTGAACTTGCATGTATCATCAACTTATATTGCATTTATCTACCTGCACATTTATTTCTACTCCATACATTAGGTAATACCATTTATGTACAGTACATTTCTCAACACACATAGACTCAACCTTTCTTACAAATTAACATAGCACATCCAATAATCTATATTCAATTCATTCTTTTCCAACAACAGCAGATTCTCTGCATCACTTACCCTTGTGTTACACCTCTTATAAGATTTATATATTCTGCCCATTTTATGGGTATAGAAATCGATAAATTGCTCTGATATTCCTGCAGCTCCTTTGAATATAGCCATTATACTACCTCTAGCTCCACCTCCAACATTAATTATATCATCTATATATCTGGTCTTACTGATCACTTCCAAAACAAGCCAGGCTTTTCAGTTTATGATTGCTCATACTTTTTAGCTACACCATTTTGATGTACTTATGATTCTACTTCCTTGTCACTCTGCATTTTCTGTATATACATTTGTTTTCACTAGTTATGTTCTTATTGACTCTCTCTCTCTCTCCTACATACAGAGCCAAGCTGTGTCCCTGATACTATTTGGGGACTCTTGCTACAAAGTAATAGCTTGGTATTTCCATATTCACCTTCAACTTTCTTGACTCTAGACAAACTTTTACAATTCTTCCACATATTCTATAATGAGAACCACAATATTGGCATACACATATTCCAATGATCATCTAGTCATTAACTTCTGTGTAAGTGTATCAAGCATTAATATATAGAGGAGAGGAACAAAAGCAGAGCTTTCGTAAATCCTCACATGGGCTACTGAAAGATATACCCTCTTCAGGACTAATCACCCATTAATGGATATCTATGATTCAGAATGTTTTTGAAATGAGATGTGATGTCACACTTTTGGCAGATAAAGCATTGACTAACACATAATGTTGACTAATAATGTCATTGATGAAAGACAACTGACACAATGCTCATCAGTTCAAATTAAGCTATAATCATAGCACATTACTTACTCTATCTACTTTGCTCAACTCACCTGAAAATAGATATCATGTTAACAGTTGAATGAGTCATGTTAGAAAAAGCATCACATTATAAAAAATTTACTCTAATAATTCATTCACATATCTAAATTTGCTAACCTATCAAAACCTTGCAAGCATTAATATGAAAACATTAAAAATAGCAAAGCAAACTGTTTCCAAAGCATTTTAGTTCTCAAGAATAAAAAAGTTAATCTATTATTTAAGGGGCTACTTATTGTCTGTTTTTCTTTACAGAATAAGAAATGTTTTCATATTGATGAAATATTACATGACTTCATTCTGTATATTGGTTTCTTTTAAGTAGCATCAAAAACCATATTGTTTGATGGGGGGGGGGTTAATGGGGTGGAAATGTAAGTTTGTGAACTAATAATGCTATTAGACATAAGTTATAATTACTACTACTATCCACCAGCCTCTCAATATTTATATGGATTATGGAGTAAAAGTAATTAAAATTCTTAAGGGTTGTAAGTAATAGGGAGATATTCTTTAATTGTGGTTCTGGCCATACTGAAAGTACTACCACTTGTACTGGATTTTGTGTAATGTTTCCACTTGTTTTAATTGGTGTTTTTCATTGTATTGTTGATTTTTCAATTATTTATATTTGAAGTTGTTGTATCTCTCTCTCTCTTCAGAGACTGGTATCTTTCTTGGTAATACACATTTGGAACCAATCATATTTTCTTGAAAGATTTTTGCTATATATCCAGCATATATTTTTGCCCAGTGTTATTGAGTGTCCGATTGTGCTTGTGAATGTGCAATTATATTCCAAACATTTTTCACTGACGTTTTTCATTTTCTTCTTGATTTTATAGCCAATATTTCTGAAGATGGAACTCTTAACGAAGTGTCTTCAAAACACAAGCAAATAGATAATCAGTCTACTGCTGCTCTTTCAACTGCTGCAACATTAAGTTCAGGGGAGGTTACTGTGGACAACTCAAGGGAGATAAGTTTCATGGAACCGACAGATTCACCAAGTAAAGAATCTTCAATTTCTCTTAACAAAGAAACTATTCTTGATGGAAACACTAGCGATGCAAACAAAACTTCTTTATACTCTTTAGAGTCTGTCGATTCCACCCTTGATAATCTTCCTGGTTCTATAAGACAATCTTTGATCAATGAAAAATCAGAAATGAGTAACACTGATGGAAGGTGTACCAACATATCTCCTGTGGATTTGCAAACTGAGCAAAACCAACAAAATATAACAATTTCTGATTTAGGTGCTAGTACACATGTGCAACAACAAAATAGCAAGGAAGCTTCTAGTTTGCCAAAAAATGAAGATCATAGTATTAAAGTTGAACTTTCATTGGCAGAAAGTGATAATGATGCCACAGTTACTCATGCAAGTACCAGTTGTGAAGTGCCTAAAAGGTCTGAAGGGGTCATTTCCAAAACTAGCTTATCTTTGGCAGATTCTTCCAAAGATGTAGACGATCACTTATCTAAGCGCAGTGATACAGACTCTCAGGACATCACACCTTCGGAGTCAATGAGTATTCCTTCAGATAAGGATATTGACGGTATCCCTCTAGAAACTGCTGACAATGAGAATGGACAAACTTTATCTAAAATTGCCCTAGATGGCACATCATCTTCTTCTTCCTCTTCTGTGCAGAGTATTTACCATCTAAAATGGATTCATTTTCAATCACAAAAGGTACCCATTATAACACAAAATGAAAATGGTCCATGCCCTTTGCTTGCAATAATGAATGTGTTATTGCTACAAGGGCGAGTAACTCTGGAAGCTAATTCAGAATTAATTACTTCAGAACAACTTATGGATCACTTAGGTGATTGCATCCTGCAGAATGTTCCTAAGGTAAGCAAAAAAAGAATCGAATATTTTCTCCTTTCAATTTATAATTGATTTTATTTTTCATTAAACTCATTTAATATTAAAAGCATTAAAATCTAAATATTCTTTCAGGTTTTAACTTCTGAGGATCATTTTTTTTTTTTCTGGTTTTTATTTATTGAATATATTTCTTAATGGAAGAAACTACTTAAAACTTCAGTTTGTTATTTAAACACTCTTTGAAGTTAAATTCCAATTGGAATCATATTAGGTTACACCAGATTTATACAAAATTGAGTTTTGTAATATAATTTTTTATAATGCTTTCAGTTTCTTATATTTTAAGATAACAGGAATTTCTGCTTGGGTATTCTCTCTAGTTTCAACTTTTACTTAATTAGTATTCTTTAGAATATTCCATCTTAATTGAGCTAAATTCATATTATATTTCTGGTCTTGAGCAAGTTAATTAGAAGATATATTTTTGAAGAGACTAGTTTTGAATTCATATGCAATTATTAACTTGTATTATAAATGTATTGTGTTCTATTAATTACTGATTAAATTTAGTCTTGCACATTAATTCAGAAATTATATTTGCATTTTGTTATAAAATATAATTAAATGTAAAAACTAAGAGGAATTATTGTATAAACAATCATATAATGACACATGCTTATAAAGAGAGATTTAGGTAAAACAATAAATGAAGATTGAAATACTGTTATAAAAGAACCAAATAAAATAAAGCAAACAGGCTTAAAATTCTTGACTTGATAAGCAGAAGCTTTTTTTACAACAATAGAATTTCATAAAACTATACATTGACAAGTCCACAGTGGAACCTCTATGCAGTTGCTCAACCTGCTAGAAATAGCAGCGAAATCTCCCTCAGATAACACCCTGCCGTCTTTAAAAAAATGGACATTGGATAATATAGAGCTAAGTACATGATGTCTGAAAAAAGATGTGATATTCATAGCTGGGAGGCCTTTGATCAAATGTCTGCTTGATCAGAAATGACCTAGGGATAAACAACAACCATATATTGATTTCTTACATTGGTACAAAGCCATAAATTTGCCAGGCCAATTGATTCAATTATTGTAATTTACTTTACCAACCGTAGAAAGTTGTTTAGTAAAGTCAGCCCTGGTAGGATTTGAACTCGAAAAATAATAGAGACGACTAAATACCACAAAGCATTTACTCTGGTACTCTACTGTTTTTGCCAATCCACTGTTCTAATCATAAGCATTATATTACTAGTGGGTACCGTGGAAAATCCACTAGTGATAAATGTCCAGTTTTACAGTTAATTACTTGTGGCAAACTGTATTTAAAGGGATTAATTGGATAAAATGGCAATAGGCACAGGCATGGCTGTGTTGTTAAGAAGTTTTCTTTGCAACCATGTGGTTTCAGGTTCAGTCTCACTGTGTGGCACCTTGGGCAAGTGTGTTCTACTATAGCCTCGGCCAACCAATGCCTTGTGAGTGGAATTGGTAGACAGAAACTGTAAGAAGCCTGTCGTATATGTATATATGTATATGTATATGTATATATATATATGTGTATATATGTATATGTATATGTGTGTGTATATATGTATATGTATATGTATATGTGTATATATATGTATATATATATGTATATGTATACATATATGTATATGTATATGTATATATGTGTATATATATGCGTGCATGTGCTTGTCATCGCTGGACACCATTTATCGATCAGCCAAAAGTTTGTTTACATCTCCAAATAAGAAAAATGCCTGGCTGTTTGATAGTTTGGTGGTAGGATTTCCATACTGAATCAGTATGGTTGGTAACAGGAAGGGCATCTGACTGTAAAATGATGCCTCAAGAAATCTCCATCCAACCCATGCTAGCATGGAAACACGGACGTAAAACAATGATGATGATGATGATGTTCCCCTTTATCATTTAATAAATAACAATATATAATTATATACAATTTATACATGGACAGTTAAACTTATGTACATTTCTACTCAGTAATGCAACATCAATGAAATACATATTAAACTAATATAGGACTTATCAATTGAGTAGCTGCTTCATCATTTTTTTATAGAGAAAAATGGAAAACTTCAATTTAAGAAAAAAGGTGTCAATGTGGCTATCTACAACTGTGAGGAGAATTCTTTAAGAGGGAAAATAATGTATTCGATTATTTTGGAGCAAAGGATAAAATTCTGAGAAATAAAGTTGAAGGTTAGTGACGGGAGGGTGAGTGGAGTGAAGAAATAAATTGAAAGTGAGGGATAGTCAGTTGAATCTTTGGCACAGGATAGGAAAAATTGGCATCTGCTGGGGGATGCCTTTCCCTTGCAGTTAGCAAATAATGGCAATGATTCCTGAAGTGGGACAACCAACTGGGCATAAAAATGGCCAATATATATATTGTATTACCTGACAGGTCACTTAGTTCATTTCAGGACAGACAAACAGACTGGAAAAGAGAAACACTATGTATTATATTAATCGATAGAATTTTATTCTTTGAAGATAGTATTTCTTGATGTTGAAATTTTATTGTATTTTTCCTTTATGGACAGACAGACTCAGAAGCTATTCGGCTAAATTACCAACAAAACATGCAGGATGGTATGGCAGTGGTCCACAAATTGCAAACTGGATTGGATGTCAATGTTGGTTTTAAAGGGTAAGCTACTATTACAAGAAGTAATTAATTTTATATATAAGAAAGTATTTCTAAAACAGTTTTGGGGTTATATAACCTGTAGAGAGAGAACATGCAAACTTAACACCTGAAGAATCATGATCTCAGCCTATTTTTATTCTACCTTATTTTGTACCTCTGTAATTTTTATCTTTTAGTTCCTTATTTTGTACATTTGTTATTTTTATCTTTTAGTTGATTGAGGATATGCTCCATCTGATGTACTTCTAATCTATGAGGCACATATTTAACTTTAGAAGGAAGCTTTTTATTGCTAGTAAAATCTTGGCATTGACCAAACACTTCAACAAGTACATATCCAAGCAGTGTGCCTGCAAAGGAATCCGTATGTGGTCATTCAACCTGTTAGAAATAGCAGCAAAATCTTCCTTAAATCACACTTTACCGTGTTAATTAAAGGATACATTGACAATGTAGTCCCTGATATTAAAAAATATGGGTGGTCATAGTTAGAATGCCTTTGATCATAGGTCTGCTGGATCAGGGCTGACCTGAGGCTAAATAACATACCAAGCAAACTATGTAGTTGTGTGTGTGTGTGTGTGTGTTTGAAATTTAGGTAATCTACATAATTTTACTTTATGTATTAAAAGAAAATATTTGTAAACTTTAGGGAACAAGTTGAATGAGGAATTTAGTGTACAGGGAGATGTTCATCAAGGGTTTATCCTCAGCTTCCTCCACCCCTACTGTTTATTATTGTTCTTGCGACCTTTAACATAGGGATTCAAAACAGAGTGCCCTCAGAAATATGCAGAATCTGTCAGAGCTACATCAAAAGTTTCAAACCTTGAAGAATGGTCTAGTGTCACAAGCCTAAAGTCAGCATGGCAAAAACCAAAATTCTAGTTAGTAACAGAGAATACAAAATCCCAGTGTCATCAAGGAAGTGGCTTTTCTTAGTAGGAATTCAGTACTATGTACACAGTGCAAACAATGGGTACACAAAAGATGCAGTATGATTTCTGGCAGATTAACAGAGAACCAGGACTACAGATGTACAAGAATAGTTAGCAGCAATAGCAGCCACTAGAATTACTGGGTAGTTCTTATTACCTAGGAGACCTAATTAGCTCTACGAGTTTCATTGCTAGAGTAAAAAAAGGAGTAGAAGGTCAAAGATCTGTTGCCAGCAAAGAGTTTATTTCTATGTGCAAAATATATAGACCATATGAGGCCTATTTAAGAAGTAATGAGACGTGGACAGTGAATGAGGAAGATCTGCAGAAGTAGAAAACAAACATGCCTGTATGATCTGTTTGATGTTAACTTGCATAAATGGCAGGAATAAGTGAGCTGAGAGAGCAGCTAAGCATTAACAGCATCAATCACATTGAGACAACTGTGCTGGTACATGTGATATGAATGGAACTCTGTGGAGTTTTTTTCTCTACATTCACACCTTTCTTCCAATATGTTGTTCTACCTTCGTTGGTTTCAACCTGACTATGCTAAACTTTAATCTATGTTCAGAGGAACGTTCCTCTTCAGAAATAGACATTATATTCATAAATTATTTTCTGGTCAGAACAAAGTCAACCTGGCTGTCAGTTAACCACCTGATTTGCAGGTAATCAATTTGTCTACTGACTTCACAGAGTAAACTAATTTACATCACAAAATATCTTTGTGCCTTATAAATTAACTGATAAGATTTTAGTGTAAAGGATGTTAAACATTATACGTCCTAATTTTAGACAGAAAAGAGCAGTAGGCCCACTGACAGGGCTCAAACCACATATCTATTGCTTGTTGAGCAACCAGAACACCTGCCTTTCCATCTCCTCAAATTAAATGCTATAATTTGTCTTGCTATTTTAATTGTACTATTTTATCTGCACAAGATAATTTGTCAGTCATTTTGTGTAGGAGGATAGGCTATTCTATGAGTAGAATAACGATAGTTATGAGAGTCAAGTCACCTCAGTGGGCCTGTTGCTTTTTTCTGTCTAAAATCGGTGCTTATTATGTCCAATGCCATCTTTGTGTGTTCTTCATTGTTTTTATCCATGGTACACCAAAGTATTTGTCCTAATATCTCCTGAAATGGCTATAAGAACACTCTAGCATAATAATTGTTTCTAATTTAGGCCCAAGGCCAACAATCCCCAGTACTTGACTGGTACTTTATTTTATCGACCCCGGAAGGATGAAAGGCAAAGTTGACCTCGGCGGGATGTGAACCCAGAGCGCAGTGAGGTGGCAGATTCGTTAGAGCGTTGGACAAAATGCCTTGCGGTATTTCATTATTGCTTTTTACGTTCTGAGTTCAAATCCTGCCGAGGTCAATAAAGTACCAGCCAAGTACTGGGGTTGTTGTTGTAGTAGTAGTAGTAATAGTAGTTGTAGTAGTAGTAGTTTTATCAATCAGTTAGAGGCGACACATCAAATCTGGTAATTGATGACTCTCTTTTGTTTGTTAACCCCCTCCAGGCCTATGTACAGAGAACGAAGTGTAATGCTTGTAAACCAAACTATTTCTATTTGAGTGAAGAGAACCAACAAGGATGCTTGTCCTGCTACTGTATGGGTATTACCAACAAGTGTTCCAGCTCTAACTTCTACCGTATGGAGGTGAGTAAAGACTGATCTCTGCTATTCTGACTTGAACTGTGTACATGCATGCATACAGACATATATACATATATACATACATACTTACGTACATACATACAGACATATGTACATACATACATACATATGTATGTATGTATGTACGTACGTACATACATACATACATACATACTTACATACTTAAGTACGTACATACATACATATATACATACATACATACATACATGCATGCAAACAGACATATGTACATACATACATACATACAGACATATATACATACTTACATACTTACATACATACATACATGCATGCATACACACATACATACGTACGTACATACATACATACATGCATACAGACATACATACATACATACATACATACATACATACATACATGATGATGATGATATATACATACAGGCATACATGCATATATACATACATACATTCTTACATACATGCATACATACATACATACATGCATACATACAAACATACATACTTACATACTTACGTACATACATACATACATGCATACACACATACATACGTACGTACGTACGTACATACATACATACATGCATACAGACATACATACATACATTCTTACATACATACATACATGCATACATACATACATACATACGTACGTACGTACATACATACATACATGCATACAGACATACATACATACATTCTTACATACATACATACATGCATGATGATGATGATATATACATACAGACATACATGCATATATACATACATACATACATTCTTACATACATGCATACATTCTTACATACATACATACATTCTTACATACATGCATACATTCTTACATACATACATACATACATATGTACATACATACATACATACACACACACATACTCAGTCAAAGACAACCATACAATTGACTAATTATAGAAAAGAGAAACTCAAAAGAATGAACTTAACAGCCCATAAATTCCAAATTATTTTGTGTTATTTTTTTATACTCATTCTTTCTGTTGTTTTTATTGTTGTTGTTTTTTATTGTTTAATTCTATCCCTAGAATTCATGTTTACCATTGTTAACTCTGCAATGCGGTTTTTTTGGGGTTTTTTTTTGACAGCTAAAACCATCTTTTGACCGTCAAAATTCCCATGGCATCGTTTTAACCAACCGTGCGAGGTCCCGTAACGTTGTTGACGGTTTCACTGTCAATGCACGAAAGAATGAAATCAAGTTCGAATCATTTGAGGACGTTCAACGAGAAAGAGAAAGTCTGTATTTCTCACTACCAGCGAAATTCAGAGGGGACAAGGTAAGTAACAGCAACACTAATAGACACACACACACACACACACAACCATGTACACCTTTGTGTGCACGCACACGCACACACACACACACACACACACACTTGTTTGTCCCCTCATCAGCAGTATGTGCCCTAATCGTCACTGAGGCTTAAGAAAGCTATACTTTCATATATGCATTCAGTAAATAACACCGAATGCATAATAAAATATGTATATGTTTGGATACATGTATATGTGTATGTATAATATATATATATATGTGTGTGTGTGTGTGTGTTTGTATATGTATGTGTGTGTGTGTGTGTGTGTGTGTGTGTGTGTGTGTGTATATAGGCGCAGGCATGGCTGCATGGTTAAGAAGTTTGCTTCGCAACAACGTGGTTTCAGGTTCAGTCCCACTGCGTGGCACCTTAGGCAAGTGTCTTCTACTATAGCCTCAGGCCAACCAATGCCTTGTGAGTGGAATTGGTAGACAGACACTGTAAGAAGC
>JAOPJM010001738.1:4498735-4521685 GCA_027124095.1 Muusoctopus leioderma
GTGTGTGTGTGTGTGTGTGTGTGTGTGTGTGTGTGTGTGTGTGTGTGTGTGTGTGTGTGTGTGTATATATATGTATACACACACACATAAGTGAGTACATACGTATTTTAAAAGGTTTTATAAAATTTGTCTGAAAAATGTATGATACTTGCAGTGATAACTTATTCTGTGAATTGTATGACAGTCCATATTTTTATTTTCACATCAATATCACACAATGTGTTTATGTTGTGAGCAACTGCAAATATTGCAATAATAATAATGACTTAACAATACGTTTAAATCTGAATGTAACAGTCACGTGCCTTGTATTGACAAATTCCCGAATTTTTAGCGGCAGCCCCTCGCTACTACTCATTATGGCTGAATGAAAACCGGGATCTTGACTGCTGAAGTACCTTTGATCACAGTTCTACTCAATGAATGCTGGGGTTAATCAATCAATAACCACACTAATTATAAATGCTTACACAAAAATACAAGATGCTTGATACAACAACAATAACAACCAAAATATGCAGTCAATTTCATAAATACAATGGAGACCAGAGATATTCTGACTGCACCTCCGCTCCCTCATAATTCAAAGAACAGTAAACACTAGATTCACTACTTAGTCGCTCCATCTGCAATATATAACAGAGAACTATCACAGAAATAACACTCTGTCATCTTAAATAAGGATATATTTGATAATATACTCTCAGATATACACAGAGGCTAGCACGCATTTGATTGTGTTGGGCAAACAAATCTCCTGGCAAAACTAAATGGGTTCTATATGTCTCTCGTCTCTTGGAGTTTTTCACTCTGACTCACAATCTATAAAATCTGTTGTATCCTATATATTAATTTGATCCCTCACACACTATTAACTCTGGTGTGCAGTAGGGTTCAGTCTTGTTTCCACAAACACTTCCTCTTATAAATCAAGGGCCTACTTAGCACGACCTCTAATAACGCCCAGTCCTACGCAGATGATACCACCCTTCATTCGCCCTTAACATTTCACCTCCAAACGTTATGTACGTGCAACCTAGCCACCTCACGCCAAACTTTGATAGAATCCTTGATCAAAGACATCCACAACCTCCTGCAATGCCATCATGGCTACATGCCATTCTGTTTTTTTTCGTCAACAACACAAAGAGACAATCATAATGCTCAATATGTTGCAATTTAAATATTCAACAAATTACAATCAATTTTCTATTGGATATTGTTTTAAACTGAATTACATGTTTTAAAGAAAACAGTTTATTCTGATTGATTTAAATAGTAAATTTATATACAAAGAACATCAATGGTGAATATTAAATATAAATGGCTTATTTGGTTGGAATATAAAGAGAAAAAGTTGACATTTATGTATTTTAGTTTCTGTTTACATCTAATATAAACCATTGAAACAAATGCCACGTTGAACAATCCTCCTATCTTAATAATTAAATAATTAATTAATTAATCAATTGTCTAAAAATGTAGTTTGTTTACAATTGATATTCATATTTCTTCACCTTCGGCTATTGAGAGAGTGTATGGAGTATTCCAATGAAAAACACAAATACAAGCCGACGCATTTCACTGTACAAATAATACGTTCCAGAAACAAAATGTGCACGTATAATTCACTACACAATATTACATACACACAAACATACAGAACAGAATCTGTTGATTTATTATCGATGTTTGTTAGAGAGATAAATGTTAAGTAAGAGAGAGAACGTATATAATTCAATTATTTTAATAAACATGTTTTTTTTTAACCGTAGCTTCCTTAGATATTTTGAGCTGAGATATAATTTCAATGATTATAATGATAACAGAGGGAGGGAAAGAACGATGTATGCACACGTGACAATAGAATGAGTTGTTTGTATATCCTGCTGAAGATTACAAAACCTTTTTGCTGTTGTTTTGAGATAAGTGTGTGTGTGTGTGCATATGTCTGTTGTTGTGTGTGTATATGCCTGTGTGGTTTTTTGGTGGGGACTAAACTGTAGTCTATTACTTTTGTTCTTTGACAGGTGTAAATGAGATAGTGTTAGCTGAGTGCAGGGATTGAAATCGCAAGAACAATCCACTGTAGACGACGATACACTTGTGAGGGTGACTATATTCCGAATGGGCTCTGGTGTATGTCTGTGGATTGGGCAATCGAGGGTTCGCATGTCTTTCCCTTAGTAAGGCTTGTGTAACTTTCGTACTAACGGGAGTGAGCAGAAGAAGAGCCATCAACAACAATGAGCATGTATCTAGATGGCTATCGCTAAAAAGGGGTGACCGGTAGGTTACATAGAAGCAGATTGGACAGAGTATGAGGCTTGATAACCTGGGTTCGAGACGCATATATACATGACGTTGTGTTGACGTTCATGCCTGTCCCATATAAATATATACATACACACGCAAATATGTATATATATGTGTGTGTGTGTATATATATATATATATATATATATATCTGTATATATATGTGAGTGTATATATATATATATATATATATATATCCAATTGCCTTTTTCTCCATTTAAGTGACAGCTCTTCTATTCCCTACAGCAACTAGAGTGATATATCTTAATTGTATAAGATGACGCACATTTAAAGTACAATACATATAAAACAACAAGGAAAACAATAACAAAAGTAGTAGTAGTAGTAGTAGTAGTAAGAATAATAGTAATAATAAGAATAATAATAATTGTTTCTAATTTAGGCACAATGCCAACATCTCCAGTACTTGACTGGTACTTTATTTTATCGACCCTGGAAGGCTGAAAGGCAAAGTTGACAATAATAATAATAAAAGATAGGAGATATAAATATTTGGAAAATAAACTACTGAAGGTTATGAGGAAGGATAAAGCATTTTCTTTCTTTCTTTTTTTTTAAGTAACTTAGAAAAACATTTATGACAAAATAAGTGTTTTGAAAACAAGGGTGTGTTGGTTAAGCTAAATGCCTGAAATATGTTATGTATAGTTATTAAAATACAACTAAAAATTCATTTTTGATTAGTATTTTAGATCTCTGGATGTGTATCATTCTTTTGAGAAGCTACTTTTATCGCCACCACTTTTACATTTTTTCATTCTATGTTCTTTCCTAAAACAAAATTTAAAAAAATAGACCATTCTAATAATTGGGTATATTTTCTGATTAAATTGTAACATTCAGTTCATTGAACTTTCATTAGTTTCTGTAATTTAATGAAAAACTTCCATGCTTCATTGTAAAATAATCTAGAGTCAGAGAAACTTAGAGATAATTTACCATATCAATAACATAGTGACTCACTCATTCTGAGAAATTTGAAGGCCAACTAACTTTCTTTTGGCAGGGAGAGGGTAGGGGTAATTTTCTCTTTAAAAGTAAATAACTACAAAAGATAGCATTTGGCTTTCGTTCATTATCATCATCATCATCATTTTACGTCCGTTTTACATACTGGCATGGGTTGGACGGGTGATTTCGGCCCACATCGATTGTGAATGGAGTCACCACTCTCTTAGACGGGTCAGGGGACCATGCCTCACATGTATGTTTCGTTTGGCTTGGTTTCTATGGCTGGATACCTTTCCTATCACCAACCACTTTACAGAGTGTACTGGGGGCATTTATCGTGGAACCAACATTAGAGAGGTTGCCATGTCCATGACTATAGAGCCCTCTCGACCGTGTTGTCTTCAAACAATCACCAAACACTTTACAGAGTGCACTGGGTGCATTTATAATTTCACCAGCACTAGAGGGGTGCCTTGTCTCTAGCAGGCTAAAGCTCTATATAGTCTCCATTCTATGAGGGCAAATGTGACTTGAGAGTGTGAATAGGAGATAGGTTATGTTTGGGAGGGTGAGATGAGGAAAAGAGTATGAGTATGGGTGAAAGTAGGGGGAAGCTGAGAATTTGAAGAGAGAGAATTTATATTCTACAATGATTAAAAGTTAATCCATTTTAACACCTGAACATTTATTACCATTGTCTTCTTACTTTGTAACTCGTGATATAGTTAGCTTTGAGTTATTCTATAATCCCAGGTCAGCCCTGATCAAGATCTAATGATCAAAGGTATTCCAGCCCTATCCTATTTTCAGATATGACATATCTCGAACTATATTGTCCAATATGTTCTTTCTTTCTTTGTTTTTTTTTTAAGATGGTAAGAAATTTGGCTGCTAGTTCTAGCAAGTCAGATGACTAGGTAGGAGCTTCCCTTGTTGGTTGGTGGTGATAATTGATGAAGGTAAAAAAATAAGGCCACAATTGAATGGATTGAAAACCATGAAAGGTGGGAATAGCTATGAAGTAATCTCAAAATATAAATGGGTTTATAGGAAGAAAAGAACTGAAATAGAAGCCAACTAGGGAGCCTCTAGGTGGTTGCTCTACCTGCTAGATATAGCAGCAAACAATATAGTAAAACACCAACAACCAGGTTCTATTTATCTTAATGACCCTATTTGTGATTTTTGCTTTGCAAAAACAGAAATGCACAATTCTGGGAGATCGGTATGTTTAATTCTAAATTTATTGTTTATGAGCATTAACTCTTTCCTCCCTGATCCCGACTCTAGTCATGACATTAAAATTCATTCAGATTCAAATCCTCTGACTGTAGTCGTTGTTTACGTTTTGCTTCTTTCCTCCCCATTTGATCCGACTGCAGAAGCAAAACATAAATGACTACAGTCGGGGGATTCGATTCTGAATGAATTTTAATGTCACGACTAGAGTTGGGATCAGGGAGGAAAGAGTTAAGTGATAAACTATAAACATCATCCTGAATAAATTACCCCAAAAACAGGAGTAATTTATTCAGAATGGCTTCTGCCTAGAAGCTGATGAAAAAAAAGTTAAACATGTGACATCTGTTGACATTTATCAAATGCTATCATTTACTAACAATGAAATATATAACATATACTAACATAATATTAACTGTATTGCATTTGAGAAGTACCAAAGGATGGATTTATAAATTTTGAGATTAACCAAGAAATTCAAAACTAGAGTCCTGTGATTCAGCCTGGGGTGTAGCAGCATTCTTGTTTACAATTTTGTAAATGGTAAATAAAAATGTTGCAGTTAATATATTAACTGCACTTCCTTTTTGAAATGCTAAAAAAGACAGTCATAGAAGCTGACAGGTAGAAGAAAAAGAAGAAAAAAACTGAGACTCTTCTTTTACTCAAGACAGTATATGTCTCCCCGGGGGGCCTGTTTCTATTTTCTCTCTCGAATAATGTCTAATATCACTTTATGTTAAAATCTTAATAGTTAATTCATTCATGATATATAAGTTGTTATTCTTTTTTCTATCATCATTTGCCATTTGTTAATATTTCTATTTTAACTGAAAAATTACTAACCTATGGAGTATATTCTTGTATCAATGCAGCAACATTTCCTTGTTATCTCAGAGCAGTAATACATATCTAGTTTTGCCTAACTTAATCTTGGATTTTTTTAATTCTAATCTCAGGAGAAAATTATAGTTTGGTCAATATTTGTATATTTGTTTACAATTTCGTACAAACATTTCATAGCTAAGGGAAATAGATTTATGTTACACATTAGTCTGAGTCATTATATATGTTTACTATCTAATTTAAAATGTTTTTTTTTTTATTTCTATCAAATAGTAAGTTATTATTAGTAAAAGTAATTAAAACTACGTCGTATTTGGTTGAGAAATGTGATATTATATTCCCTGCGCACATGTAGATTGAAAGAGAACAAGTAAACACAGACTTGGCCCAATTAAGAAATCAATCTTTTGACTTAAGCCATCAAAGTAAATTAGTTGTATGTCTCTCAGTGGAGACTATCTAAAATATAGTTGAGTGAAAACCTCATTATTACGCCTAAACATTTGTGCTAATACATGATTTAAATTTACCATTCAAATTGAAATTTCAGTTATTCTTTTATATCACTTGAAGTAATCCAAATAAAAATGTGCTTTGGGGGTAAAAGTATATTTAATATGCCAACATCAGAACCAGATTTCTGGATATCTGGAGTCAAAAGAATCATTCTTGAAATTCTGCCAATGATTCTTTTTAGTTTCAATCCTTCCAGTGAGATATCATAACATCTGATTTTCTATGTTAGCATGGGTTGGATAGATCTACAGTATGGCATAAAGCCATTCTTCACAATTCTGCATTATCTTATCTGTAAGACCCAACATCCTCAGCCACGTCTTTCTTGTTCTTCCTCTGCCGTGGGTGCCTTCCACAAAATTAAATGTTTTGACATGCTATAGCAGGAGAATAATTTTAAATGCCTGAACAAGTATTTAAAACATTAACTACTCATCTGCAGACAATACCTATATACACTTTCAAAATTATAACTGGCAACAAGTTATTTAACTTTTTTGGAGCTAATGACTTCTTTCAATACAACATATATAAATTATACATTGCTATTGTGATTGATTACAAAAATACATGAAGATAGTTATTGATCAATTCAAAGGTGAAGATACCACAAGAGACCTGTCTTCAGTTATCTTAGAAGAGCAAAATATCAAAGTAGTTTTATTTGTAGAGGAAAAAAGCTAGCTTTACTCTATAACAATTGCAGCATGCAGAATATATATATGTACCTGAGCAGGGAATGAATAATTAGTATACGACACAACCAAGTGTGGAAGTTTGAGATATTTTTTGTTCATCAAAGAAAAATTAATACATATTTAATCCTAAAATGTTTAAATTTCAAAGATGATTCTAAACTGGTTATCATTGTAAACTGAGGAAAGGCTAATTTCTTATGATCCTGCTTATCCTGCAATACACTACTCCTATTATTAAATATTTTCTTCCATCTAATTCTCTTCAAAACTTATGTACCAATCGACAAAGCATATACAATGTTGTTTGTTCTCGAATTCGCATCATAGCATCCTCTTATATGAATTTTGTTAACAACAACATAAAGTATAATCAAAACCTAAAGAAATCTTAGTCTCTTAGAAATGTTGTGTTTTCAGCATACATAGGCAATAAATATCAAATGTTATTTTGTTTTTCTTATGTAAATGAGGAGATAGTACTTACAAATGTATGCTATAAATGCTAGATAGGATTTCTCCCCCATTAATAATGATCAAAGAACAACTGACAAGACATAACAGAAAATTGTTCTGAACAAGAGAAGTTATTTGCAGGCACAAAACTTTAAGCAATTATTTGTAATTATGTGATGATTTATTTTCCTTTTATATCATTTGCATACTTTTTGTATAGAGTGCATTTGTATATTAGTACAATCTGAACATGTATCTCCATGAGTAGTATTAACGAAAACAGAAGAGAAAAAAACCCTTTTAAGAATATAAAAGACTACAGTTAGATAATGTCCTTCCTTGGTGCTTTTTATGTTTCTCTAGATTACATGCTAAATGGTTTCAATGAAAAGTTTGTACATTCTAAGTGTCTTTGTCCCTAGTAAATATTTCAAGAGATATTCAGAACATTTTCATAAATCCATACTTATAATTTATATGATCCTGATTTCATATGTTCTGCTCAGGAAAAACCAGATTGGCTCTATGTTGGTGCCATGACATCATGGGTGTCATAGACAACATAAAAATGGGTGTAGGGTTATAAAAAGATAGTTTTGAGGATAATTACAAACATATGTAACTAATGTTTCTTCCCAAAGAACAAACTTCACATGCCTTTTACATAGTTTCCTTTTTCTTATGTTTATGACCTGTTAAAATAGCGACAAAAGAAATATCTATAGAACTACAAATATTCATCTTCTTCTGAGTAGCTATTACAGAGTTTCCCTTTTTGTGGGAATTGTATTTTTTTTTCCATAAATACCTTCTCAAAATATTTTTTTTCAGAAATATACAAATGCAATTTTCTGATTGCTCTTAATAATTATGCTTACAATATTATTAAAAAGAGTCCAACCAAGGAATTACAAATACTGTAATTTGCTTTGCTATTCTCTCAACATTATCTCAAAATCTTGTCTTTCGGTGGCAAATGTACACTGCATTTTGATTATATAACACTCTAATGTATTTCATTGATGTGATAAAATACTTCCATAATGGCATGGTTTAACCCTTTCATTACCATATTTCTAATGAAACACACTGCCTATGACTTTCAATCATTTTGAAAACCATCAAGAATTTGGAGGGATTCAGCAAAATAACCAACTTCCCTGTTATTAAGTTGGCGTTTGGCACGTAACTTAATAAAAGGTTCTTACATAAAATTATAATTGAAGGTTTAAATTTAAATATAAACACTTCAAAACAAATGGTTTTTATCATAGAACCAGGGGCGGTTTGGTATCAAAAGGGTTAAATGAAATTAGTTAACAAACCCTGCTCAGCTTTATTTTATAACTAACTAATCAGTATCCAGTTTTTCAAGTCACCATTAATTATTATCTCATATTAAAATTGTCCCTAATCTGTATCAATGTTGACTATTACCAACACTGATTACTAATATCTTCACTGTCCATCTTCAACACGTTAACAATAGATCCATGTTTAACTGTTATCCCACTGGAGCTGAACCAGCAAATTATATTTTAGGTCCTCTATTTTCACTGACTAGGGTTCATTTTTTCAGAGGGTACTACTTAATGTACATGAACACACACAACTTTTCATAAAAAGAAACAGTTGTGAGTATGAACTGAAAATCCAGAAGTTCTAAAGGAAGCTTGAAATCTAGAAGATTGGTTTTGAGTTGAAAGACCTAGAGGTATATTTCATGTGCAGAAAAAGAATATACAGGAACTTGATATGTTACAGTCACTGCAACCAATGGGTGCACAGACAGTATAGTAAATTTTGGAATCTGTACTCATGTAACAAACAGCTGGAACACCCAAAAACAGAAGACTTCTTGGAAATAGTATAGGTTCTGCTAGCTGCACAGCACTATTTGTTTTGGAGGGTAGAGCTAGGAATAGTAACATAATATTCAATATTCTGGAAGAATTTCTATCCTTATTGAAGATATAGGAACTCTTTTTTTATGTGTTGGAAATAAATGCTATATAGTAGGTGGTGGTGTTAAACCAGAGAGGTAGATAGATAGATACATATGAGAGACATGGCCTGAATGTTTACAACAGAGTGGATTCAGATAGAGGCACCCAAGATCAGAGAGAAAAAAATATTCATTTTAAAAGTTTTTTTGATTTCTTTTTTTTTTTAATGTACATATTTAATCTTTGACTAAGTGACATTTTTAAATTTCAAAATTCAGTTTGTATCAATAATATTCATATAAAGGATATGTTCTGTCTTGATAGGTTTTATCTAAAAACATTAGTTGAAGATAACATCTAGATCCATCATTATGATTGTTAAATGAGGTAGACACAACACATTCACAACACATTCTTTCTTCTAAACTGTTATGCATTAGTTAAGTAAATACAATATTTTAAGGCAGTGATGCACACTATTTAGTAGTATTAATGCCGCAATAAAATGTGCACTCTGTAAAGTTGTTGGCAGTCGAACAGAGAAAACATGGGGTAGAGAGGGCTTTTTAGTCGTGTCATAAGCATGACAACCTCTCTAGTGTTGGTGCCATGATAAAATGCACCCAGTGCACTCTGTAGAGTGGTTGGTGATAGGAAGAACATTCAGTCGTAGAAACCAAGCCAAATGAAATGTACAAGTGAGATGTAGGCCGCCGATCAATCTAGGAGAGTGGTGACTCCAATTAGGAATTGACTCGGGCCAAAATCACCTGTCCAGCCCATGCCAGCATGGAAAGCGGACGTAAAACAATGATGATAATGATGATATTATACTAGCAGCAGAACCCAGCCTTGCTTGGGTTTATAGAAAATATTTGAAAAAGTCACATAGCATATGACCTTCTCCTTAAAAAGACAATAAGATAAATGACAAAGATCTACTATGTAATTATATATGCACGGACACACATATACTGTTTATTTTCAAATAGAGGATTTATATTTTCTCAACGATTTATTGCAAAATATAGAAGCAACCTAATTGTCACTTACCTTAATATAAGTATCTAGCTATTTTTTAGGAATATTTTTAGATGTATATGTTGTGCAATATATTTTCCCTAAAATCTGTAACTGCCTCATGTCAGTTAATACCTACTTAAAGATAACTTTATCAGTTATTTAAATCTTCTCAACAGACCAATCTAGATCAATCTATTTTTCTATCCAAGTAAATCTTAAATTCACTAAGGAAAACAATTTTATAAAAAAGTGAAGCCAGATCCCTGGATGCTGGGCCTCACAGATGAGATGAGTGACAATATGCAGGCATATCCAACTTGTACCAGCATGAAGATATTAATGTTAAAAATGTTGATGATGATGATGATTATTACCTGGCGTTCTTACTTTTTCTTGACAATTTCCCTGGTCTATTAAGCACTCTAAAGTACAGGATTTCTTACACTGCATAAGAAATCTTGTACATCTTACACTGTTAATGGTTCTTGTTTCCTGAAAAGAACCCCTCTACACTTTGGATGGAAGAAAATATTGTCTTTAGCTTCTAACATGTTTAAATTTATCTCTAAAGGAATCCTTTTCCAACTGGGCTAATATCTGAAATAACACACCTAAAATAACATCTGCTAAAACGGTGCTCTCAAGAAGAGTACTATTAAATAAAAAAAGAATAAGTCAAATACTACACTTTTAGCATCATTTAAAATTAACACCAATCAGTCTCTTTGAATGACATTGATAAAAGATACATAATTAACTCAGTCCTCAATTTGTAATGTTTACAAATCTGTTTCATTTGTTTTTTTATTTACATTCAATGTTTTTTATTTACATTCAATGTACAATATCTGGATATGTTTGTAAGATTTGAGATATACTCCTAGATTCCCAGTTTTCACAATTATGATAAAATAGAACTGAATTAGTGTACAATACGACAATTAATGTCTTACTCAAAGAGAGTGTGTTTCATGATGCAGTTCTTTTTTATCTAAATATATACTCTGAAGGATGTAAGTTAGAGCTACCCAAGTCAATAGGATATCAGCCTCATTGGTGCTGCATTGTGCCTTATCTCAAGACAGTAACTCTTATTATCCAGTCTACCTAGTTGTTTATAGGTAGCATGCAGAGATACAGCTCACCATTGTAAACAGTGGGAACTCTGTATAAATGACATGTATTTCATTAGCTTGCAACACTAAGCTCAAATTCTGCCTGAACTATAGCTGGGAGAGGGTTATTCTTTGCCAGGTTAACTTGTCTTAGATATTACATGAAGACAATCTTCAGTGGTACCCCCAATGTCTTAATAGGTTGTCAGACTCATCAGCATATTCTGAATGAGCAAATTTGACAGAATTTCGCTCAGCCAGGTATTGAAAAACAAATATTAGACTGATGATAATATTTATGCCTTAAAAATCTCCATCCAGCCCATGCCAGCATGGAAACACAGATGTAAAAAAAAATGATGATGAAACTTCATGTTATTATTATAATGTGATTTGTTAAGAAGCTCCATTTTATTATTATAATATATTTTTTTTAGAGTGGTGGGCCCCATTCGTTAGAGCGTCAGACAAAATACTTTGCGGTATGTTTTCCGGCACTTTACATTTTGAGTTCAAATCCCGCCAAAGTCAACTTTGCCTTTCAACCCTCCGGGATCGATAAAATATAGTACCAGTCAAGTACTGAACTTGATATAATTGGGTGTCTCCACAAAAATAATTTCTGTCTGTCTGCCTATATTAGAAACAATTATTATAATGTATTTTAGGATAAGCTAGACTAGATATTTTATGGTATCCAATCAAATGCTTAACTTTCTGAATTCAAATCAGATCAACTTTGTTTTCATCCCTCCAAAGTCAATAAGATAATGGGCTTTGAGGCAATGAACTCCACAAAATTGGTGTTTTTGCATCCTAATGCTAAGATCTTTATTATTTTTTCTCTCTCTCTCTCTTTCCAAAGAACAACAAGCACCTAAAATGTTAGTCTTCTCTTCTTCCTCACAGTATAAAACATATTCCACTGTTTGAAATATTTGCATTAATTTTTGCCAATGCAGACCATCACTAGTTTCCTCAGATTCTACTGTTTTACTATATAAAATTGACATTGTACCTAGTCAAAAGGAATTATTATAATGTACTTGTCATTATTACTTTCTGGGGTTTGACCAGCTGAACCTGTGGCCGGGTTTCAGTTTGTGGTTGTAGCCAGTTCTCTTCACTTGCATTGCTAATAACCTCTTGAGAACTATGAACATCATATCTTCCTTTTTCTCCTTTCCCTAAAGATATCTTGGGCTGGGTTTAACCTTGCAGTAATAATCAGGTATTGAATCAGTATATTAAATATAAGTAATAATCAATAAATGCATATATGAAATCATATACAATATGTTTATAGATTTGCACCATGTAAATGACATTATACCAGTAATAGTTTGTTTATATGTTTCATAAAAAAATTTATTCTTCGTAACTAAGTAGCCAAGAGCTGAGGTAAGCAGTCTTGAGAAGACAAAACGTGTGTCGATTGATCCCTCACTCTTGACTGCTGAAGATTCTGTAATTTGTTCAGTGAGACAAGACTAAGTATCATCACCATCATCATCATCTTTTTACGTCTGCTTTCCATGTTGGCATGGGTTAGATGGGTGATTTCGGACCAAGTCGGGTCCTGATTTGGAATCACCACTCTCCTAGACAGGCTGACAGCCCATGTTTCATTTCATTTGGCATGCTTTCTACAGCTGGATGCCCTTCCTAACACCAAACACTTTACAGAGTGTACTGGGTGCATTTTATCGTGGTACAAACACTAGAAAGGTTGTCATGTCCTCTCTGCCCTAAGTTGTCTGTTCAATCGCTAAGCACTTTACAGAGTGCACGGGTGCATTTTATTGTGGCACCAGCATTAGAGAGGATGCCTTGTCTCTTGTAGGCTATAGAATCTGCTCTACTCTACATAGTCTCCGTTCTTTGAGGGTGACCTGAGAGTGTAAATAGGTGAGTGAGGCGGAATAATAAAAGTAATAATCAGTATATTATATATAAGAGTTTGAAACTTATGTTTATATCTTGCATAACAGTTATGGATGACCTACTACATCACACCACTAACAATGACAACAATGTTGAGTAGAACCAATTGTAAAACCAAGTTATTGTTACTCTGTTAACAATAATGCTAGAGTAACTGTTATTGTTCATAACTCGTCCTAAAAAAGTATTGTTCTGAATAACTGAAATAACAATTAGATATCAATGCCAACTTATTACACTTTCTGACTACCATACCAACAATTGCACAAACACACCAGCACTACCACCCCAGCTGCTGCACTACTTAGCATCCTCTTACACTCCTTCCAAATACAACTATTCAAATTTTGAATTCCAAAGTCACATTACTCATGCCCTGCCAAACCCCAAAATACTGATATACAAATATATCAGATCCACACATAAAAAAATACATATTCTGTTTTCCTTTGATTTCTTGTAGTTAACAAAATATAAATATTTTACAATTTCTTGTATTTAACAAATATAAATTCTACATTTTCTTCTGTCAGTTGTTGCATTTGATTTTTAACCCTATCAAGTCTAATGGCAAAATGGTGACTGATTATTTTAATTCTAGTTCTTCTGGACACTTTCTCTGACTGACAACATCAAAACCAGAAAGACCTCAAAAGATGACTACATTAAAATGAAATTATTTCAATGTAATGCACTGCAGCAAATTGATAGTACTGTATTTCTTGAAATCGTCAAACATCGATTTTGCGACACATATTTCAGCTTCCTTAGAAACTGAATGAGATTTCATGAAACCATGAAACAAACATCAAACTACATATTTACCAATTGGTATTACATTCTTAGTCTCAGAGGCAATACTAATTTCTATACTAATCACAGATCTGTTAATTTTTAAAAAATTGTTTATCTAATTAGCCCTTTTGATAACAACCCGCATGAAACCGCCCCTGGCTCAATGATAAAAAAAACATTTGTTTTATAAAGTTTTCGTATTTAAATTTAAACCTTCCATTATAATTTTATGTAAGAACTTTTTCTTAAGCTATGTTCCAAACACCAACTTAATGAGAAAGTCAGTTATTTTACTAAATTCTTGATTATTTTCAAAATTAATTGAAAATCATTGGCAGTGTATTTCATTAGAAATATGGTAACGAAAGGGTTAAGATAAAAGTGACTGATAGAATATTTGGGAGCAATCTAAAGTTTCAACTATACCCTGATTCAGTTTGGTCGTTTTTAATTTTTTCTTTTAATGGTTTAGTTAAATGGGGACGTGTACAGCTCATGTCCTTTTTCAGGGCATCCAAGATTAGTGGGAGGAAGTTTTCTTCAGACTGGAGACCTGATCCAAATGCTGCTAACAGAGTGGACTCCACTAAAGGTACCAAGAGCTAGGTGGTAGTGTTAAACCACGTGATGAATTAGGTCTACCACCCAAGAACAGTGTTTTGGTTGTTGTTTAGCCCCATGTTGACCCTGACCAAGCAGACCTATAATCAAAAACATTCCAGCCATGACCATCCCATCTCTTTTTTTTTTCAGGTATCCTATTTCTAATACTACATTATCCAGTGAAGTCTTATATATCATCTTATTTAAGACGGTAGGGTGTGACTTATAGGAAATTTCACTGCTGTTTTTAGTAGGTCCCTTGTTGGCTTAGATAAAGTTACCCTTAGTGTTTTGTTTGTGAGTTATGATGTACTGTGACAGTCTGCACCATTTATACCAGTTCACCTGCATGGCAGCAGCAATAGCATCTTCAATATTTTCAAGTTTCTCAATTTGTAACTCTTAACTGTTCCATTCCATTAACCCTTTTGTGACCATATTTCTAACAAGAATGTATTATGCCTTTGTCATTTTTCAAAATAATCCAGAAACATGGAGTTTAATTAAGTAATTAACTTAATATAAGACATTTTTTTTTTTTTACATATTGAAATCTTATATTATCTTTTATAAAATTTCAACACTTTAATAGAGGCAGTTTCAAGTGAGTTGGTGTTGAATGGGTTAAATGGTACTAAAGTACATATACTCTCATTATTACTGGTTTATTTGCAAAATGGCAGTTTCAAGGTATCTAACACCTTTATAAATGACCTGCCACACACTTTAAAAAAGAAGCATATTTATTGTTGATGCCATTGATGGATATTACTATTATTCCAAATATTTAGCATCTTTCCATTTATCTACCTGTCTCAGCTTTCTTGTGACACTTGCAAAATGTTTGTATCTATGTCCTAATGAATTAAGTCCCAAGACCCAGCTTTGGTTATAGTAATTTCAAGTCACTAAGAAAGACGTCACTCACTCAATCTTATTTCCCTTTTGCTTTTAAATCAGAGGCCTCGGATTGGACAGTGTGGTCCTAGATACACAGAGACAGGTAATCATGGCTATTATAGGCCTGCTCGATCAGGGCTGACAACTGGCTAGCTGATATTTTGTGAGTTGAATGATACCCATCTTCCTCCAACTTCTAATTCAAGACATTTGAGTGGTGTGTAAAAACAGCTTATCATTCACAGAATGCTTGTACTTATGAGTTATCACCTGTACTTACGAATCATTAATTACATCTTTATATTTCTGTACAACTTAAATGTCTTGTTTATACGTAGTCTGTCAATGTGAGCCCTAAAGTTCTTTGTTCACAATCCATATGCTCTATTCCATACTGCTGCTATTTTTGGTTTAAAATTAGGTTTGTTTATACTAAACATATAGCCTTGTTTTACACATGCTGATTATATTTTTTAATCAGATAAATCACTTTACAGTTTACTGCCAGTTTACTAAACGACGTCCAGCTAAAGGTGATATATTTAAAGTATTGTTGTTTAGCCTCATGTTAGCTCTTCTGATCAAGCAGACCTGTGCTCAAAGGCGTTCCAGCCGTAACCATGCCGTCTTTTTTTATAAATTAGTAACCTTGTCGAATGTAATTTGAGAGAGTTTTGGTTGCTATATATAGCAAGCAAGTCGAGGGGCCGAGTAGCGGTTCCTTCGTATATTTAAAGATTATTAGTTTAAGGTAACTCCTTTTAGCTTGCTATTGACATTTGAGGTTTTCTAACTGTGCTACAACGAATACCATTCATACCTATTTTAACCTCTGTATATTAAACCTGCTATAACTACACCAGAATAAGATCATAGAAACAAATTGAATATCACAAGAGTAAATTGATAAATCGCTTGTTAAATATTCTCAAACATTTTGTAATAATTACAACAATTAGAATTTGCTTTTTAAAACGATAGGATATGCAAAGAATGGAGAAGACATACAATAGTAGTAGTCTGTGAACTGTGATCGACCTACACATAAGTGTGTATGACATACCACTTTAAGACTCCCCTTTATTGAGTGAGTGTCCAATCGCACAATTCGACTGCTTACTCTTATCTATTACCGGTATTTATTTTATCCACCATCAAACGATGTTGATGTTGATATTGTGGTCGACCACTTCACTATCGCTAGTGAGTGCAAGGCATTTTAACTTTTTTTTTAATGCAAAGGTTGAATTGACCGCCCTAGAATTCTGCACACACAATCAGAAGTAATCCACCTGTTCCATCGGTAATGTGACAATGTTTTGCCGAAAGGTTCGATTTCGTCCTAACTACAAATCGATTTTGCAATTTCATTATTTTTTTAATGAGGTATATCCATATTTAATCATAAGTAGATTGTAATAAAATATATATATATATACTATTTTATCATGAACTGTATGTTTACAAATGAGAAATTGTTTATCTTTATTAGGAGATTCTTGACTAGTGACCTATTTTAGAACTTTAGTTTTATCATAGAAATATAATTTAATGTTCATAAAGTTATAGAAATATAATCATGTTACTTATTGTTGTACGTGATCTAACATCTACTTTCACTTGCACTAGTTGCTCTAGCTAATTTTATTCATTCATACACCCAACTGTAGCAGAACAGAAAAATCGTTATTGTGTTCTTAGCTCTATCTCTTTATCCCTCTCTCTCTCTCTCCCTCATAACATGTTTTATAATTCATAAAACTTAATTTAGTACTATTAACTATATCATTGCTGCTAAATGACTAGCCCCAATGCGTTTAGTCATATTTGTAATGGTGTAGAGGGAATATTACTTATATGGCTGCTTACTGAATCATTGTTAGGTACGTGAAAAATAAAGGAAAACTTATATATCGTTATCTCTGGCATCTTAATTTTTCTACACATTTAACGTTAGCATATGCTTAGTTTGATAGTATCCATCTGGTGACTAGATGTAATTGGAACATATCATAATTAGATAAACAATTTCTTTTCGAAAATTAACAGATATGCGATTAGTATAAAAATTAATATTGCCTCTGAATATAATATCGATTGGAAAATATGTAGTTCAATGTTTGCTTCATGGTCCCATAAAATCTCATCCAGTTTCTAAGGAAAGTAAAACGTTATATGTCGTAAATTCGATGTTTGACGATCTTATTAGATACAGTATACACTATCAATCTGCTGCAGTACATTACAATGAAACAATTTAGTTTTAATGCAGTCATCTTTTTGAGGTTTTTCTGGTTTTGTTGTCAGTCAGAGAAAGCTACCAGAACAACTGGAATTAAAATAAAACGGGCTACTACTAACCAGTGTGACCAAAACTAACATTGTAGACAAGCCGATATTATCTTTATGACTCAATTCGTTTATGTGAGGATTATTAACTGAAGCTTCCCATTTATTATCTCACCAAATCTAGTAGACTATAACGAGATCGTGGCACGGTTTAAATTTAAATGAGCGTGTGTGCGTGTTGTGTTGTGAGTACGAGCGTTGGTACGTGTTCAAATCAGTTTAAAATCGTTCTTACCTGCAATAAAACATAAAAAAGCTAAAATTATACTGGTCAAAGTGCTCCCTCGTGTGGGTGGAGGATCTGTAGTTTCCATAGTTTGTAGTTCATATGATCAGTGGATGTGAGATAGAACTAGCAATGCTGACAACACAACTCTGCTATATATCTCAGTGCGTTGTGACGAGTGTAGTAGCGACAGTGAAGCAGTAGCAGTCACAGTGGTGATGGAAGAGTTTTATCAAATGAGAAAGATCAGCTTAGGTATCACTAGTAATAACTATGTGCTTCTCTTCCTCCTCTGCTTACTCCTCCTCTTGTTAAATCGACTCAGTTCGTTCTAGGCAAAGAGTCCAAGGAAACTAGGATGGTCTGTGTCGGCAAAAATTAATTAAATTCGCAAAACTGAGCAGGGCCCTTCTCCGAAGAAATGAGACGTGTTGTAAATTAAGGGTGTAAGAAAGAAAAGTGAGACGGGGAGGGAACCAGGCAGTAGATAAATGATAGGTCACGGGTCAGGGCGATGAAGCGAAAAATGAGGAGGAGGAAGGTAAAAAGTTAGACAGGCATAACAGTTGTACACAAACACACATGTGTATATACATACACTTACAAGTGAGGAGAAGGTGAACATTTAAAAGGCTGAGACCACTGACGCACAAGTGAATGCATATACACATACAGTTCATTAGTCGGATAAGAAAAGATATGATTTGGGAAGGAAGAACGAGGAGCGGCAAAGGAAGGTGTTGAGAAAAGGGAAGTGAGTGAGTATTGTAGGGGTGTACAGCAGTAATAAACACAGGCGTGTGCGTGCACACCAACAGTCGCAAGAGTATAAGCCATGGGTTCCAAAAGAGAGGAGGAAAGGGTTGTGGTTAAGATTTTTTAAAAAGCGTTCGTTGATACCGATTGGAGAAAAAGGACCAAGGGTCAAAATGAAACGCTATTTATGCAGATATGAGAGGATCCATGCAGTAATGCGACACCTCATACTTAGAGACAGTCTATAGAGTAGCCTGACGGACCACAACTTTAGAGATGCCCAACAGCGGAAGCGGTCACCCAAACGGAGCCCCGTTTCACCTACATTAAAATGAAGTAGATGATGTCGTTGTTATTGTTTCACCCTGGGGCTGCCCTGATCGAGCAGGCCTATGATCAAAGGCATTCCAGTCAGGATCATCTCGTCTTTTTTCAGACCCAGTGTAACTAGGACACATAATCCAATGTGTCTTGTAAGGTTTGATTTCTCGCAGTTCGAGCGACCACGTTGGCTTACAATAGATGTTGTTGTTGTTTAGCCCTAGGTCAGCCCTGATCGAGTAGACCTATGATCAAAGACATTCCAGTTGTGATCATCCCGTGTTTTTTCAATGTGCAAGGAACCCAGGACCACATTATCCAACGTGTCCTTTTTATTTAAGGCGGTAGTGTGTGATTTGAAGATTTTGCTGCTATTTTTAGCAAGTCGAGCGACCACGTAGAGGCTCCCTCGTTGGTTCAAGTAAATGAGGTTGGTGCAGGTGACGTGAAACTGGGATTTCGGGTCGGTTATGACTACGGTGTGGGAGATAAAGAGACAAGTATGACATCTGGGGCGAGAGGATTTAGAGGTTCTGGACTGGATGTGGTTAGTCGATTTATCTTCCGACCAAAAGATCCTGTAGATTTTTGCCTCATCCCATTTCGGAGTTGAAGAGTAAAAAGTTGAAGATAGTACGTTATATAATGGAAAGCCTGTTGAGTGGAAAGGAATTCGGTCTGTAGGTATATATGAGTATAATAGGAAATCAGTAGTTTTGATAGGTCGGGCAGAGAACAGTGTTGATGCCCGGGGGTAACCACGTGTAAAGAAGTAATACATTTCATCGGCTTTGAAGTTTTTGACTAACTTGCGAAGTTGAAGAAATTGTAACGCGTATATCCCTACAATAGGATATAAAAGAAGACGCTTATTCAATTTATGGTTATTGTTTATACTTTAGGAGAGCACTTGTGTCAGTTTTTTTTCCCTTTCTCTCCTTTTTTTTATATTTTGTTATCTTGTGATAAACCTTATTTCGTCCTTCTTTTCCTCTCTGTCCTCTTTATCTTTCTTTCACTCCCAGTCACTATGACTCAGCTTCCTCTAGTACAGTAGTGATTCTCAACTCTTCCTCTCTCATTTGCACCCTCAGCTTGATATATTTCGCCATTTACTCCACTTACTCCCATGCAAAATTATAGACTAAATAACAATGATATATATATATATATAGCAAGCATCACAATTTGTCACGCTTTCTTCTGCCGTTACGCAATATATGTATGACACTTCCCAGCAAAAAGATGTGTAATTTTTAAAATATTGTAAATTAGAGTAAATTTTTACCCCTCGTTGGGGTAGTAAATTTACCCTTGGTTGAGAATTACTACCCTAGTAGTTATCTGTACAACGTTAGTCATATGCTATTGTGGCTGAGTTGTTCATTCATGAGTAACCCGCTTAAGTCACAGAAAATATCTTCATACATCCCAAAGCGTTCTCAACAGAACTCTTTACGGAACACTAATTCCAATTGCACCATCGCACTAATTAGATTAGTTTGGCATTTGTTTTTCTTTATGTGGTTTGTATAGGCAGCAAATAATAATCTCACTCAGCTGTAAAGTAGTTGTTATTGCGGTACCATATCCAATGATAAACTAGTTGTTATTGCGGTACCATATCCAATGATAAACTAGTTGTTGTTATTGCGGTACCATATCCAATGATAAACTAGTTGTTGTTATTGCGGTACCATATCCTATGAGGAATATTCGAGGCGTGGTTATTTATCAGCTGAACCTGTTTACACTGTGTAGCAGAATCGTTAGAGCGCAGTTTTTAGCTACGTCCCTTTATTCCAAAGTTCAAATCTAGCCAAGATGCCTTTGCTTCTCATCTTTCCGGCGTTAATAAAATAAGCACCAGTCAAGTAACGGTGTCAATTGAATTGACTGTTTTCCTCCTCTACAAATGCCGGTGAACTGGTAGAATCGCTAGAGCGTCGGACACAATGTCTTGCGCTATTTGTTTTGGCTCTTTACGTTCTGAGTTCAAATCCCACCGAGGTCAACTTTGCCTTTCCTCCTTCCATGGTTGATAAAATAAAGTACCAGTCAAATACTTGGTCCAATATAATCGACTGTTCCCCTCTCCTAGCCTTGTGACTATATTAGAAGTTATTAAGGACGATGGTTCGGCAGAATCAGTACAGCCCTTCAGCATTTGTTCTGGCTCTTTACGTTTTCAGAACAACTTCCACTGCGGTCGCCTTTGCCTGTCATCCTTCCAGGGTAGATAAAATATAGTACTAGTCTAGCACTGGGGTCAATTTAATCGACTAACCTGTCTCCACAAATTTGTGGCTTTGTGCTTATGTTAAAAATTAGTAGTAGAAGAGAAGTGAATGGCAGAAGTAGTTGAGCATCCGACTAAATGCCTTGCAGTATTTAGTTATGTCCTTTTACTTTCTGGGTTAAAATCTTAACATTGACTCTCATCCAACTTGGGTTGATAAAATAGTACCAGTAATATACTAGGATCGATTCAACCGACTATACCGCTTTCCTACAAATGTGTGGCCTTGGTCTAAGGTCAAGTATATTACATCTTTATAATTATGATACCACCTTTCACTCCTAACTCCTGCACACAGGTGTCATCAACATGTAACATAGATGAACCAGCAAAGGAACATCTACATACCTGCTCGACCTGCTAGAAATAGCAACCAAATTTCCCTCAAATCACACTGTACCGTCTTAGTGTAGTCATAGATAAATTATGCCTGACCTGGCACGAAACAATAACATGCAACGTAGACTTGCACTGCTTCCAATAACAGAGTCCATTGGAGACATAACATCCTAGTTTCTTTTAACAATACAAATATCACTTAAACACCAAAGAAACAGTCTTGCATTGTACCCCACCTACACAAGACTAAAACCTTCAAAGTTATTGCAATGCTAGGTGTCACAATCTCTGATGATTTCTCATAGCAACTGCACATATACAACATTGCTACAATTGCATCTGAAAGACTATATATATATATTTCGGAGTTGTACTTGTCTGGCAAGTGATTTGATCTGAGACCATGTGTTGAAACTAAAGCTATTACAGCGTGGAAGACTCATATTAGCCATTCAAAAAACACACAAAACTGTTAATTTTACTTCATTTATTGTAGGTGTCAAAATTTTCGTTTGTTCACTGACACGATTTCACTGCAAGTCGCAAGGGTTGCGACGAAAATGTTGACACCTAATAATAAATGAAGTAAAGTTAACAGTTTTGTGTGTTTTTTGAATGGCTAATACCGAGTCTTCCACGCTGTGATTGCTTTAGTTTCAACACAACGGTCTCAGATCAAATCACTTGCCAGACAAGTACAACTCCGAAATATATATATATATATATACATATATATATGTATGTATACACACATGTATATATATACATGTGCAGGAACTTTCCTGTTATCGACAGCCAATTTTGATTTTACTAAAGGATTAGGTTAAGTTAGGGTTAGGATTAGATTAGGTTAGGGTTAGTTACTAAAGGATTGGGTTAGGGTTAGGATTAGATTAAGTTAGGATTAGGATTAGATTAGGTTAGGGTTAGTTACTAAAGGATTGGGTTAGGGTTAGGATTAGATTAAGTTAGGGTTAGATAAGGGTTAGGGTTAGGATTGGGTTAGGTTAGGGTTAGTTACTAAAGGATTAAGTTAGGGTTAGGATTAGATTAGGTTAGGGTTAGGGTTAGGATTAGATTAGGTTAGGGTTAGTAAAAAAAAAATTGGCTGTCGATAACAGGAAAGTACCCATGTATATATATACATATATGTATATATATATATACATATATATATACATATATATATATACATGTATATATATATATACATATATGTATATATATCATCATCGCTTTTTACGTCCGTTTTTCCATGCTAGCATGGGTTGGACGGAGAGAGTTATTGAGGCAG
>JAOPJM010001738.1:4521785-4534202 GCA_027124095.1 Muusoctopus leioderma
ATATATATATATGTCCTTTTTTCACGCATATTTGAACATTTGTAGTACCGTACGTAGTTTTGCCTACCGAAAGGGTAAGGCAGGTTGGCCTTAATTGTACAAACCTATCACCAAATACATTACAGCCATGGCCACCACCCTAGATTCTCTTTATCTGATATATTGTATATAGAACTTCATTATCCAATGTGTCCTTCCATATATTTATATTATATACATACGGCTGTGTGGTTAAGAACTTCGCTTCGTAACCACATGGTTTTTGGGTTCAGTCCCACTGCGTGGAACCTTGGGCAAGTGTCTTCTACTACAACCTCGGGCCGACCAATGCCTGGTGAGTGGAATTGGTAGACGGAAGAAGCCTGTCGTATATATATATATATATGTATGCATGTGTGTGTGTGTGCGTGCATGCATGTCATCGCTTGACGCTGTTTATCGCTGAAACCGACCGGTGACATTTGTTTATGTCTCCAATGAACAGATGCCCGGCCCGTTCAGTGATTCAGTGTTGTGATTCCCATACTAAATCAGTATGGTTGGTGACAGGAAGGACATCCGACCGTAAAATGCTGCCTGAAGAAATCTCCGTCCAACCCATGCTAGCATGGAAAAAGCGGACGTAAAAACGATGATGATGATGATGATTTATAATTCATCAAAGTTTTACAATATTATAAAAATTAATAGCATAATGATTGTTCCAGTTGTTCAATCAACAGAATTACAGCACATTGTATTATAGTGTAAGTGGCTGAGTATTCCACAGACCGTCGTACACTTAACATAATCCTCAAGTAGAATTAGTGTGACCATGTGTAACAAGGCTAACCAATTGAATTATAAGTAGAATCCATCTGACAGGTTTCCACACAGTTTCTGTCTACCTAATTTCACTCGAGCCAACACGGGAAGCCTCTGTGTTTGCTCAACCTGCTAGAAATAGCAGTTAACTCCCCATCAAATCACACCAAAAGTCTTAAAAAAGGGAAGGACATATTCGATAATGTAGTCCTAGATACACTCTTCCTGAAAAGAAAATGCAATGGCCATGGTTGGAATGCTGTAGATTATAGTTCTGCTTCATCAGGACTCCCATGGGGGTAAACAACAAGAACAACCCAATGTCACTGACTAGACTTGAGTTAAACCCAAGGCTATGGTAGAAGACACTTACTGAAAGTGTTGCACAGTAGGACTGAAGTCAGAACCTCATGAACTTCTTAACCTTTTCGTCAAGCCTGTGTCCATAACTCTTAACATCCCATAAAAAAATGTCTACGTCCTGTGATGATTAAGCAGAAAATGCTTAAAAATGAGTTTTTTTGCAGCTTATATATTATTAAATTTACAGATAAAAAAAACTCATATTCTTGAGGTGTTTTCACACAAAAATATTTAACTTTCACCATATATATATATATATATATCACGATAAATTCACCCAGTACACTCTGTAAAGTGGTTGGTGTTAGGAAGGGCATCCAGCCGTAGAAACCATGCCAAACAAAACATATGAGGCGTGGTCCCCCAACCCGTCTAGGAGAGTGGTGACTCCATTCACAATCGATGCGGGCCGAAATGACTCGTCTAACCCATGCCAGCATGGAAAGCGGACGTTAACTGATGATGATGATGATGATTTAGCAAACGGCTTCCTCTTTAGTAATGATATGCTCTCAAAATTCTTTTTTATTTCATCAAAATACCTAATCATGAATCTTTATTTCATATTAAATTAATTTTAAATACTAGTGAGTCATTGTTATAGATTAACTATATACTTTGGGAATACTTAAGTACACTTGGACCACAGTAAGTAATTACATTACACATGCATGCACAAGAAGAATTATTTATATTTTCTAAACAAATCCAAATGGATGTCCTAATACGAAGTAACTTTAACATAATATTAGTGATCTCTACATATATTTGAACTTCTACTTCTAAACATTGGCAATACTAGCTAGGTCAACTGAGCTCATGATGACCACTTTGATGAGTTTCTAAACTAGTAGCAACAACTTCAATTACTTTGAGTCACGTAACCAATAGACCTTGAAATTGTTGCTCAGAATCAGCACTCTTACTTCTACACCAACCAGACATGTTTTTAACTACACTTATATGTTGTTATTTACTCTAACTTCTTTGTATCTTGTCTACCCATAAAAATCCAGTAGAATCAACAAAACAAAATAGAAAACCATTGTCTTTAGCCAACACTTTATGATCTAGATTGATCACCACAGATGCTGCCATGATTCTAATTTAAATTGCATGGAACTTAATATTTTTTTTTATGTTAACTTAACTAGGATTCTTTCACCCATCTTTATTCCCTAACTCCTTAATATTTATTTTTTTCATCAAGCAAAGATCCATTGCAATGACTTAAAAATGTTATGCAGTTAAGTGTGAAACTAATCAAATTTTATTTTATATTTTTAACTGGTTTTTGTTTTACTATCACTAATTTCCTTAGATTCTATTTTTTTTTTTTCTAAATCTACTTTTACCTTATATTCAGTTTTATAACCTCAATATTATCTCTACCCTAATATTATTTTTCTGGCTTTCATATTTTATTTCTTGATTTCTATGTTTTTACACATACTTTATGGTTGAGCGCTCATTAGGTTTTACCCATTAAGTTTATCTTTTTCTTCTATTCATATACTTCACTTAACAAACATTCATGTATCAGTGCCTTTATTTTTGTCTAATTTCATATTTATTTTCTCCATCTATTTTGTTATGCTTTACATTTTTTTTCATCACCTTTGTTTATACATTTAAGAATCTTACTCTGCTTTCCTCCAAACAAAAATGTACAAGTTACTTTCATACCTAGCCTTTATCTGCATATCTCTTCTACTTTGCCTTCATTCCATACTTTTCTTCTCTCATAACATGTCAGACCATGAGGGCCACTTTTATCTTCTATTGATACATTTTCTCCACTACGCTACCATTTCTCAGCTGGCAGTGACATGTTATAAACTATTCGCCTTTGTTGGTAGTCACATTCTTCACCAGCAATGTTTTTTGGAACTTTTTATTGCATTTTTGGTTATTCTAGTGCGTATTTTATTTCTATACTCCCTGAATATTACATTAGGAAATTCATAAATTCATTAGCAAAGTCATTTTCAAAAGAAAAATATCTATTTTCTTTATTAATATCTTTGGCTCAATTTCTTTATTTTTAGTTCTATGTAAAATAACAATGGAACTAACTTGTTAAAATGCTCTTGCTATAATACTCTTGTATATGTAAGATGAATTTGAAAAATATAAGATATCAATTTTTCGGTTTGTTAATTCTATTGTGTGTGTAATTATATAATATGACTGTGATTTGTCTGTGAAGAGAATGATTAACAGTGAGAGAAATTGTTTGTTTTATATTTTTGTGTTACTAACCATTTAACATGCAGTGGTAGGGCTCTTTACTGTATGTTTTTTTGACAATAGTGATACCTCTCAGGGAAGAACTCTTGCATCCAATTAGCTTAGGTTCAACACACTTGATGTAATTTAAAAATGCTCTGAAATAAAGTGAAGGTTAATAATTTTAAAAGCATTATTTTCTGTCAGCAAATTATTTCAATGGAAATCATAATGACTTTGGAAAAACAGCTCAAATAAAAACTTTAGAATGTCTGCTGAAAATATTAATATGGCCTCCTCCACATCCAAATCATAAGCCACAAGAACTCATAAAGCTAGTGTTTAGCTCTGGATTCATTATCAATAAACACATAAGGGATGAATCTGATAGGACACCATTCTATCACAGATAACATTCCAGAAGATGTAATAGTACAGCTAAATAAACCAAGACACATAATTAAGAACCCCAAAATACAAAAAAACACTGGCAACTGATATAAATTTATAACCTATGTGCTGGTAGTCTGCTTTCTTATCTACGAGGTCTGTCCAAAAAGAAACCAAACTTTGTGAAAAACAAATTTATTGCTTTACTTACAATTTAATCAGACTTGTCTTCTCCAAAATAGTTCACTCTGCTCGTAGCATTTTTTCTAGTTTTGGAATGCATCCTAGAATGCAATTTCATGGGTAGTGTGCAGTTCTTGTAGTGAATTTTCTTTGATCTCTTCTATCGCGTGAAATCAGCAACCTTTCAAGATGGATTTCAACTTTGGAAACAGAAAAATGTCTGCAGGTGCTAAATCCAGAGAGTAAAGTAGCTGGAGGATGAGAGTCGTCTCATGCTTTGCTAAAAAGTCATGAATAAGTAGTGACACTTGTTGTGGCAACATAATGCTTCCTTTTTCTTTTAAAATAATGTGATATGAACTTTTAGAGATGCCTACTTCCTCAGAAACTTCACGGAGAGTCAGGCGACAATTTTCATGGATTCCAGCACGCACTTTTGCACTGTGATCGTCGTCCGTTGTTATGGAAGGTCGTCCAGATTTGGGATCGCCTTCAGTGGATGTTCTTCCCCATTTGAAATATTGGTACCACTCCCACTCATGACATTGCATATGACTCAAACAATCAGAACCTTTACAACACCGGCAAGACACAATACACCATCACTCTATTATATATATTCCCATACTTAAAATAAGTATGGTTGGTGACAGGAAGGGCATCCGACCTTAAAATACTGCCTCAATCTCAGTCCAACCCGTGCTAGCATAGAAACATGGGCTGAAAAACTATATATAATAATAATAATAATAATAATAATAATCCTCATAGCCCTGTTGCAGCATTAGAAAAGTCTCTATAAAAGTTTTTCCCAATTTGAAGCAGAATTTCATATTAACATATTGCTCTTCCAAATCCTTCATTGTTCAACTTGTGACTAATCACCAAGTGCACTAAATGCACATTCACTCTAGCATGTGCAAATAGGTGACTGGCATGGCATGGATGTAGCTATTATTAGACTGAAGCTTAAGATCACCCATACACACGACTGCAGTCATAAACATGCTGCACCAGCTGGTTGGCATGCTGTTTTAAAAGTTTGGTTTCTTTTTGGTCAGATCTCGTACTTGGCTTGTTCACCTCAGTATTTTAGAGCAAGTGTCACACGAGGTTTAGATCTTCAAAGAAAAATGACTTCTAAATTCATATTTCTGTGAATAAATGATAGCAGTTCCCCAGAATTGCAACTAGCAGAAGAGTAAGTCAGGAACAACTGAGAGATTTTATGGAATCATGTTCTTAGGAATATGAAGATGATAAGGCAAATGAATTTCATTGAGTTGATTACCTTGTATATAATTCAACTGACAGCACATATACCTTAGATAACCTTAAAAGAACTGCATATTATTTAGAAATCAACTTTTAAAACATGATCAATAAAGGAATGGGACTGATTAGAATGTGAAATAACATCAGTGATTCAAAACGTAACCCTATTTCTAAAGTTCCTAATATATATAACAAAAACTCATTGCCCTAAGACCCCCTAAGTGGTTTACTCATAGCTGCGCTGCAACAGTTCAGGCAAAAAGGGCTTATCTGGAGAAAATCCACCACACCCACACCTACACACTGTGCTGCGTTGCAAGACCATCATCGGAACCACAAAGAATGCTTCTGTGCATCGCACAGCCCACAAGCTCTCTTATCTCCCAAACTGCAGCCGATCCTTTTGGTCCCTTACCAAAAGAATCTCCACTAAATTTGAAGAATCCACCTTTCCTCCACTTAACCATGATGGCGCTGTAAGCAGTACACCCACACACAAAGAAAGCCACCATAAAAAAACAAAAATCCAGTAGAAATATGTCCACACACATGGGTACTTAGCAACATGATTTCTTTTAGATATCAACAGCTGAAATAATCAGGAGGGCAAAATACAAATTTCCTTTTGTTTCCATTCATTAACTTTTCGATTAATATTTGCTCAAATATTTCTTCCAATTATATAACAGAATGAGAGGGAGGTACACACTGAACATAGCTCTACTCTGTTTTGTTCTTTGTTCTTTTTTTATTTTCTCTATTTTCAGTTTCGGAGTTGTACTTGTTTGACAAGTGACTTGATTTGGGACCATGTGTTGAAACCAAAGCAATTACATCAGGGAAGAGTGATCTTAGCCACATGAAAAAAACACACAAAAGCTGTTATATTCACTTTATATTTATTTTGTGCAACAAAAAGTTTGACACCTCACGAAATAAATATAAAGTGAATATAACAGCTTTTGTGTGTTTTTTTTTTCAGTAGCTAAAATGATTCTTCCACGATATATATAATTGCTATTTTTTTCAGTATTTTATTCAAAACTAATGAGATTATGTGTAAATAAGATTTCCTAAGAAAGAGGAAAAAATAGTTGAGAAGTATTTCTTAATAAGATTTTGAAGTAAGAAAGAGATTATTATAAAGATATACTCAAACTAGTGTCCTCATCGTGATTGTTATAGTCACAACATTTTGCCATTGTACCCTTCAGCTTTCTTCAAGTGCCTGTCATGTCATATTTGGTAACATTCTCAGAATTTCAAATCGAACCCTTCACTCAAACCACATGGGTAGATTGTTCTAATTCCATTGTCCATAATGGTATATTTATATTTAATTCTCATGTATGTGTCTAGTTCTCCATACTGGCATAAATTAAATATTTTCTAAACTAGCTCTCCCTATGTTACTTTGAAAGCCTCTTCCTTCATTTCTAGTCCTCGCAGGATTGTTACCATTCTCAATAGGTCTCATAATAGGTCTTCTCCACTTTCAATGCTAACTTCATGTGTGCACATGTATGCATACACACATACATGTTCTCTCTCTCTCTCTCTCAAACACATGTGCATAAAAGTAATGCTTTTTAAAAAGTTCTGCTAGAATTCACTACCTCATCCATTGTTTTATAATATAAAACAATGAAATATAAATTATATTTCATTTCCAATTATTTATGATGATGAATTTCTTCATATTGTTTCTGGTGTGTTCATATTACATGCTGATGTTTAGCTCCAGGTCAGCCTTGATTAAGTAGACCTATGATGAAAGGCATTCTAGTCATGCCCATCCATCTTTATGAATATCATTGTCCAATGTGTACTTTATTTAAGGCAGTAGGGTCTGATTTGAGGGAGATTTTGCTGCTATTTCTAGCCAGTAGTAACTGCATTGAGTCTCCCTCGTTGGCTCATATCACATATGATTGAAACTGTTGGTATTGAATGTGAAGGTGACACTGCTAAATTCCTTCTCAAACAAACAAAAAGAGCCAGCTGGATATTTGCTATTGAAAAGCTTTCCCTTGGGGGGAAAAGTGTGATTCTTTTGTTTCTGACTTTAAAAATAAAAATTCACAATAAAGCTGTTTATACTTAGCTCAGAAATGTTGGTCTAACCTTTACCTAAAGTTTAAATGTTTTCCCACTCCACTTATCTCTGATTTCCTGTTTTCTCATCTCTATTATTTATTTGCTTTAGTTTATTATAGAAAAGGCAGCATACATAGCTCAATCAAACCTTCACCTTCTACACTTTCCTCAATGAATAGCTGCAAAGAATAGAAGTTGGCTATAAAACAAGTGTAAAACAATGTCTTAATTCATTGAAATAACCATTATATATATTTGACCTTAAATATATCGACAATTTGATCTCCTTAACATCACCCAGAAATATTCCCTTGATTGTTTCACATACATAACCACATGAGACTCTCTTTCTCTCTCTCTTTCTCTCTCTCTCTCTCTCTCTCTTTCTCTCTCTCTCAAATATTTTCACAGTTTACTGTATTTACAAACAAATTGTGCTACTTAAAATTAAAAAATAATTAGAAACAAGTAATAATAATAATAGTGTCTTTAACCACTTAACCATCTTATTCATTTTTAAAAACTAGTAAAAATTGAACATGTGGAGGCCGAGATAATTCGGGCAAATTCGTTAAGTGGTTAAGTAAAGTACAATGCACTTTTTTAAGAGACTAGTTTAGTTCGCGGAGTCTTCCCTAGGTAAGAAAATATAGGGCAGAGTTTAACTCCAGCTGGATTTGCATTCAGAACCATGAACTGAATTAAATACTGATATCTCTCATCAATCTTCACACACTTACGCCCACTGCCATTAGAAAACAATAATAATTACAACTTCTATATTGTTACAGGGCCAAAAATTTCTATGGGAGGAGCATAGTCAATTGAATTGACCTCCATTAACCCTTTTGATACCAACCCACCTGAAACCGCCCCTAGTTCAATAAGAAACCATTTGTTTTAGAATGCTTATATTTAAACTTAAATCTTTCATTATAATTTTATGTAAAAAAATTTTGTTAAATTATATTCCAAGCACTAACTTAATAACAAGAAAGTTAGTTATTTTACTAAATCCCTGCAAATTCCTGGTTATTTTCAAAATTAATTGAAAATCATAGGCAGTGTATTTCATCAGAAATATGGTAATGAAAGGGTTAAAAGTACATGGTATTTATTTTATCAATCGCTGAGGTGTGAACAGCAAAGTCAATCCTAGTAGGAGACTTGAACTCAGAAAGAAATGGGATGAAACAACAACAATTGTTTTTAATATTGGCACAAGTCCAGAAATGTTGGTGAAGGAGGAGTAAGTCAATTAAATTGACCCCAGTACCTGACTGGTACTTTGTTTATTGACCCCGGAAGGATGAAAGGCAATGTTGAACTCGTAACATAAAGAGCCAGAAGAAATACTGCAAGGTATTTCGTCTGATGCTCTAGATTCTACCAAGTATAAGTGGCTGGGTATCACTGTTCCTCCAAGCTGTGCACATGTGCATGCATTGCAACTAGTGCACAAATATAATTAATGTGTGCATAAGAAATTAAAGTGCACACAAAAGGTTAGTTACCTAAAATGATGTAATAATTGATAAATATACTAATTATACATTCAGTACACATGTACTTTTGTCACAGGAAAAAAATTGCACAATAGATTTTTGCACATACTGACTTCAAAATAATTAGAGGGAACATTAGTGGGTACTAAAATAATTGCATCATTCTGAAACTGAGAGGACTGTTTTAATATGGATAACAGAGCAAAATGCCTGATGCTTACTGGTAGCTGTGGCAGGAGTCAGTAGAGAAATACTTAAAGCTTGGTATTTGCTGCTTATTAAACTTTGTATGAGAATGGAATCTAACATTGTGATGTAAATTTTAAACACTTGAGTGCTTGAAAGAAATATTGTTGAGAAATTCGACATAAACTTGATCCCTGCATTTCAACAATGAATAAATAAAAGTAGAGATACTTAAATAAAATACAGGAAGCTTAAACATTGCTGCAAAAACAATAAAGAGAATATTGAATTAGTCGAAATATTTGGGTAGGCAAAGAAATAAATTCTTTTATGGAAATTAATTAACTGGCAGCAGTGACAACAAGCTTATATAGATTTACCAGGAAATGTTATACATCCATACTTAGAACCCAAATAACGGGGCAAGATCTCGTAACTAATAACACTTTTGAGAGAGAACATATCTGCTTAACATGCCATTCTGACAGTTCCTTTATTTGATGAGGGTATTATATAATATGCGTATTCTTTGACATGGATTATTTCACCTAAACATGCTGATAAAGTTGAAGTTAACATTACCTGTTACAATCTATACCAAGCAGCAATATAACAGATGCTCAGACACCTAAATGAGGGCAATAATAATAATGTTTTAGAATCTGTAGACTTCTTGCAGTAGTTGAAGATACCAGATGTGAAGTATATAAAGCATATATTGTATCTCAGTGACAGTTGCTGAAGATGAACAAACATTGTTAAATTGCTAAAGTCTTTCACAATAATTATTTACCTGTTTATTTTGTTTAGTTTAATTGTATTATCAATTCAGCATAAGTTTGTTTTGTTTTAATCAGTTCTTAATGTTTCTAAAATGTTTTCCCACTCTTCATATTTTTCTAGAATACATTTTTTTTTTATTGTAGATTCCCCTTCATATATATTGTTGTATTACTTTTTGTTTATCTCTTGGAATGGTTTCCCTATTACTGTTTGTAGGTGTTGTAAATATTCTAAAGATAACATTTGTTTTCTTATGCATCACTTTAGTTGAAAGAAAAAGACTCCATATAGTTGTGCCACTGTGTGTGTGTGTGAGAGAAAGAGAGTAAGTATAGACGACTCTTTTACTGGTTCTAGCCAGTTGACTGTGGCCATGTTGGAGCACAACCATTATTTGCTTACATACATTAACAAAAGTATTAATTTTCACTTATCCATTTCTTTAAAATATGTTATTCAAAGTTTGAAAATATTGATTTGTTTTCACTAGGTATATGGAGTTTTTCTAGGAGAGAGGGTAAAGACAATTGAATCGATGCCAGAATATTGCTGCTATTTGTTTTATTAACCCTTGTGAGATGAAAGGCTAAGTCAAACCTAGTGATATTTGAACTCAGGATATAGAGATATAAAACTAAATGCTGTAAGCCATTTCTGCCAACTCTTTTGTCCAGCACTCTACCATGTCTGCCAACTGTTTGCCTTTCAAATTTTTTTAAAATATTGAAAGTAATTACATATAAACTCGAGGCCCAAAATTGTTTAATCTACTGATATTTAACATGTTTTAGCTTGTTAAGAGTGTGTTTTGTGAATATATAACTACTCTTAAAGCTTTGTTTCAAAATTCCACAAATTATGCCAATGACCTAGTTCTCATGGCTGAATCTGCCAAAGATTTATAGAATAAATTCCCAATGTGGAAGCAAAACTGACAATTGAAAACAGAGTAAACCTAGCAAAAACAAAAGTTTTAGTTAGCAGGAAAGAAGATAGGACTCTACTGTCATCTGAGAAGTGGCCATGCTCAGTAAACAAAAAAGTAGATGGTAGGAATTCTATACAGTGTACCCAATGTAAACTATGAATGCACAAGAGGTGCAGTGGGATCACAAGTAGGCTGACAGAGAAGGAAGGCTTCATATGCAGCAGATGCACAGGAGTAGTTAGCAGTAAGAGTAACCATGAAATATTTTTTGGCAAATACAAAGAAGGTTCCCTAGAAGTAGTTGAAAGCTTCTGTTACCTAAGTGACCTAATTAGCACAGTAACCAGAGTAAGAACGCAGTGGAAAAAGTTCAGGGAGCTATTAGCTCTGCTAGCAACAAAAGGGACTCTCTCTCTCTCTCTCTCTCTGAGTGAAGGACATATTGTATGATGCTTGTGTATGAAGTGCAATGTTGCATGATAGCGAAACATTGGCCTTGAATGCAGAGGATGTGTGCAGGCTGGAAAGAAATGAGGTGAGCATGCTCCACTGGATGTGTAATGTTAGTATACATGAATGATGGTACACAAAATGAGCTGAGAGAGAAACTGGAAATAAGAGGAATCAGATGGTAGTATGGAAGATAGGTAACTGCACTGGTATGAACATGTGATGCATGTAGAGGATGACAGTTTGGTAAAGAAGTGCTAAGCAATCCAAGTGGAAGGTACCTGTGGAAAAGGAAAATATGTGACAGTGATATCATAGACCCAGGTTTCAAGTTTGCTTCAGATTCATATCATGTCTGCTAAAATGTCTTCTGAAAATGTTGAGACAGATCACTATCTGTTGAGATTGTTTTAACAAAATCCAATTGAAAGTAATCGACATCAGACAAGACATCCTGAGAAAATTAGCATAGTGTAGCTGATCATTTGAGCATGTTTAATCCATCTCTTATGTACAGTATAACTGCCACATTATTGCTACTCTTGTATGTAGACTACTCACAGGTCTTATGATCTACAGTGAACTTCAGCTATCTTTTCCTTCTCTTCTTTTTCAGTCACTTGATCTGCTGATCATATACAGTTGAGCTCACCATTGAGGCTAATCTCTATAAAGTATCTATGACTTGCTGTGAGGTAGGGTTTAGTGTGAACCAATAAGAGATGATTTGTGACAACATTTACTTTTCACTTGCTTGCAACATCCCTATCATAGACTGAAGTCATGTTTTGTTCCTTCCCTTCCTCTACACACAACTTGTCTCAAGTTTCTTATTGCTGAACTCTTATGAAGAAGCGGTATCCCCTCTCTCTTTATAGCTAAGGATCTATATCAAGAAAAGTTCTATTCTGAAGATATCATGATATAATGCTTTATATTGATGTATTCTGAATATCTCCTAATTCATTAATGTTTTTTAAAACCTTCCTGGCTCCATTTGTAAAGAAAACTAACACTTTATAGACTAGAGCACACAGTTTAGTTTAACACTTTAATTCATCAATTCCCTTACAGAATTTCTCACTTAAGGTTTCATTTAAAAAATACCATTCACATGGGTATAGTCTCTTCAAAAAATGAATTGATTTCAAATCTCTCTCTCTCTCTATATATATATATATATATATATATATATATATTTGTTTCCTTGTGGACCTGTTAGTT
>JAOPJM010001738.1:4543823-4555851 GCA_027124095.1 Muusoctopus leioderma
GAGATGAGTGGGGGAGAATAAGGAGGAAGTAGTGGTTGTATGAAAGATGAGTGGGGGGGGAAATGCAGATGATGGAGAGGAGGGAGAAGATTGACAGGAGGTGTGATGGGGCATGGGTAGAAACTGGCAATGATAGTGGGTGAGGATGAGGGAGGGGGGGGCTACAGGACAGGTGTCATCATCTAGTGTCATCATCAAGGGGTGTTAGGATCAGGGGATAGTGGGGTACTTGACACGAGGGTGTGTCCTCCGCCATTTTAATACCTGCATTGTGTAGTTGCCATGAAAGGACATCAGAGATGTGTGGCCTAACATTTGTAAAAGTTGGTGAAGATTTTAGTTTATGTATTGTTCATGAGTTAGGAAGGTGTTGCAGGTGTGTAATAAATATATCTTAGTGTGTTAAATGAAACTAAGTTGTCATGTTCCCATTGCAGGATCTTTTCAAGATCTCTGTTCTTGAAAGTGTGTAGGAAATATATACAAGCAGTAAAAGGTGGTATCATCTGTCTAGGGGGTGCATGTGGTTAGAAGGTTGCTTATGCAGATGGAAAATTGTGGGAGGCATAACAAAACTGTGTGTGTGTGCAAAGTGTCTCTTTTTTGTGTATATTTATATGTAGCAACAATTTAATCAAGGATAATACATATTTTGCTTATAAAATTTGAAATTGTAATCCTTTTTTTTTAAAGATTTGGAAACTATATACAAATATTCCTTTCGCTGTGTTCTTTTCTAATTTCTATACATTTATATTTATAAGGAATGCATACCTCACTGTAATTAGATTCCTTTAATCTGTTGTTACAAAATATTATATTTATTAGTTTCATATCGAAAAAAGAAATTATTCTCATTCAGTAAAAATATCTAGGCCCCTTTGCTAATAAGAAAATAGGTCTGTAGGAAGGAAACCCTGTTGTAATAATCTGTAGTTTTAATTTCATTTCATTTAGTTTGAGTTGTTCATGCTATCAAAGCTATCCATTTGAGCGAGAACTCTGAAATTCAGCTGAGTTATACTCTAAAGTGAACAGTCTATAGTTTCAGTCTTTAAGCTATGGTTACTTTTTTTTATTGGCTAGCGCTGGAGGAAGGAGCAGTGCCCATGGCCTTTGCAGGCCCTCCAAGACCGGTGGGATTGATGCTGTTAGCATTTTGCTTAAACTATTGCAAGTCAATGACTACAGTGAGGGAATTCCAAAGTGCCAATTTTTTTAGGAGGAAGGATTAGATGTAGTGATTAGTGCAGGGCTTGTGAGTGGTACAGATAAGTGAGTCGGGAGTGCCTGAATGGAGGTGGCATGGGACCAGCAAGCTCCAAGGAACAAAGGCCATTGTAGTAATGGTAGAAAAAGAGAGAGGGGAGACAGCATCTCTATGGGCCAGAGGTTGGAGCATATCTGTAAGTGACTTTATGCCAATCAGTCGAGTAACCTTTGTCTGGGTGCAGTCTAGGATGTCTGTGTATGTAGCAGTAGCACCATCCCAGACATGGGAGCAGTATTCCATTTTGGGTCTCATCTGAGCTTTGTAGGTAGAAGGTTAGTAGTTTTGCAGGGGCTGAAGTACTTTATAGCTCTGAAGAGAAGGGCCCAATCTTTAAGATGCAGTCTTTACTATGTTTAGGATGTGCGTTCGCCTCGAGAGATTCTCAGTGATAGTGAGGCCTAGAATTTGAAGTGATTGCAAGTGCTCTAGTTGCATGCTGCTCATGTTTGAGGGGAGTGATTTTCATGCAAACATTTACCTTTGTAAATTTGTAAGTTTAAAAATTAAAGATGATATAATTTATATTTTTTTCATTATTAATTCTACATGAGAACTTAACCCATTAACTATGGAGACCATTCTGATAAGACAAAATATAATTGATGCTACCATTTGTTTTAACCCTTTTAAACATTGGAGAGAAAGTAGATATCAAAGAGAAGCAGTGTTATGGAAGAAATAAGAGATATTATAAAGTTGGTGCCAGAATAGATTCAAGAACAAAGAAACCAATAACTATGACTATTTCTTTGGTTATTGAGCAAGGGTTATAGTTTCTTTGTCAGTTATTCTCAAATTTTCTTTTGAACCATAAATATTTGAATAGTTGAGGTCCCTATTTTATTATTAAACCAAAATTATTAAAACGGATGTACAGACACATCAAGACCTACTTTAGCAGAATAGAGTTTGAGTAGTTAGAAAATAAGCAATTTAATTTACAAATCAAGATAAAAAATTTTATTTCTAATTTGAACTTTTAACACTTCTGTAAACTGACAGAAATGCTTGAGATGAAGAGTTAGTTTATTGGTTTATTCAATTCTTTTCGATCAAAATCTGAGGTCTCTTGTAACTACTCCACTCCAGATATATTCTAATGTGGGTCACACTCTGACATCTAGAGGATCAGCAATTGTTCAGAACTGAAGTAGAGCCTTGCCCTTAGGACGCTGTTTTGGCTATGATATTTATTTTCACTTAAGTGCATATATGTAGTGGAATTGAAGTACCATTTAAATTCCACTTGGGGATGGATGTTACTCTCTGAAGACTAAATGGTCTTAGTATCATCAAATTTCTTATTCTTTCTGCCTAACATTTATAAGAAATTATGCATTTCATAAACCTTAAAATTCATTAAAACCAAACCATTTCATTTTGGGGTTTGTACTTATTTGGCAAGTGACTTGATTTGAGACCGTGTGTTGAAATCGAAGCAATCATTTAGTCATTTTAGCCAATTAAAAAACACACAAAAGGCTGATATATTCACTTTATATTTATTTCATGAGGTGTAAAAATTGTCATCGTACCCACGGTGACCTGGTCACTGACACAGTTCCACTGCAACAATAAGATAGTTGCAGTGGAACTGTGTTAGTGACCAGTTTGCTGTGGGTGCGACAAAAATGTTGACACCTCACAAAATAAATATAAAGTGAAAGCTTTTGTGTGTTTTTTTAAGTGACTGAAACCATTTTATAGAATTCAGAAATAAAGAAATTTGGAGTTTATTTCAACCAGATACTGAAATAGTTTTAAAAATGTATATAATCATTATTATGCTTAGAAAAATGTACATGGATTTCGTAAGGATTAAAACACAGATTAAAACTAATAAATATAATATTTTGTATCTAAGAAAAAATAATCCTCATTCAGTAAAATTATCCAGATCCCTTTGCTAATAAGAAAATGTAGGAGAAAACCCTGTTGTTTTAATTTAATTTCATTCAGCTGTGTAAATCTATCCATTTGAGCGATAACTGAAATTCAGCTGAATTATACTCCAAAGTGAACAGTCTATAGTTTCAGTTTTTAAGCTATGGTTATGAACCATTCAAGTAATGCTATGTTTGTTGATCTTTCTTTAGACAATAAGTTTGTAAGCTTCATTTGAATTGTTCATATTAAATGAACTTCATATTTTCCTGCTGGGTATATTTTGAAAAATAAGTTATCTATCTGAAACTCTGTACATTCAATAAGAGGAAAAGAATATCAGGGGGGGGAAAAATCATTGAAATGGGTATAATAAATCATATATTCAAGTAGAAAAGCCAAAAATTTCAGGAATCTACTTTGGGAATATATACTTCAAGAAAGAATGAATTCTCTGAAAAGTAGAAATAAATTTATAGGCATTCAAATGTTATTTTTTTGTTGTTTTGTAAAATTTAAATATATATAATAATTATCTTCATCATTAGTTTGGTGTCTATTATTCCAAGTTGACATAGGTTTGATGACAATTTTGCAGAGTTAATTTTTTGAAGTATTTGTTAATTGTAACACCAATATTTTGAATAGTATATTCAATAATATATTTTTCATTATTCAGCTAGACAGGCCATGAAATGTATATAAATGGACATAACACAAATTATAAAAATCCTCAGAATGTATGTACTGCATTAAGTGTGTGTGTGTGTGTGTATATATATATATATAATATACACTTTTTTATTTTCATTTTCTTACAAGAATACAACTACCCAGTACTTTATCACACTATTTTAATCATCTCTTCCTATAAGGACACATCTTATCTATCTTACATAAGATTACTATATACCAATGCAAAATAAGGTCTACATATAGTTTATACTTAGACCTTGAAAATAGTATCTAATCTATGTATACTTTCATTGTGTTAACTTAATACAATGTTTTCTGTGGAAATAAGATATTAACTTTCAGTTTTTTTTTAACTTATACGAAACGAACTTTCTTCTATTCTTTTATTGATTTCATTCTTTGGACTGCGACCATGCTGGGGCACCACCTTCAGGGGGTTTTAGTCAATTATATCAACCCAGTACATTGTCTGGTAGTTATTTTATCAATATTTATCAAATTGCTAAGTCCTCCTTAGTCATACGGGACATAACTTGCACAGAACAAATATTCTTGTTTAAAAGGCATTGATTTATCGGCCAGAGATTGCCGATACACACACACAAGATGCACTTATACACAGTTTCCATCTACCAAATTTCACTCACAAGGCATTGGTCAACCTGAGGCTATAGTAGAAAGGTGCCACAAAGTGGGGTCGAACCCAAAACCATGTGGCTGCGAAGTGAACTTCTTAATTACAAAGGTTAATTTCTGCTTTATAACAGTCAAACCAATTAGAATGGAAACAATTTTAAGTGTACCAGTTCCAAGATTCATTCATCTTAAGGACAGATCTTAATATTTTAGTCATAGAAATATTTTGTCAATTTTGTTTACAGTTAATAATGATATGATACTCTTTACTCTCTTTTACTTGTTTCAGTCATTTGACTGCGGCCATGCTGGGGCACCGCCTTGGAGGATTTTAGTCGATCAGATCAACCCCAGTACTTATGTTAAGTCTGGTACTTATTCTATCAGTCTCTATTGCCAAACCGCTAAGTTACAGGAGGTAAACAGACAGATGCGGAGACAAACACAAACACACACACACATATATATATATACATATATACATATACAACGGGCTTCTGCAGTTTCCGTTTACCAAATTAGTCGGCCCGAGGCTATAGTAGAAGACACTTTCCCAAGGTGCTACACAGTTGGACTGAACCTGAAACCACGTGGTTGCGAAGCGAACTCCTTAACCACACAGCCATGCCTGCGCCTAGTGAAATATTTTTAGTTAAAATTATTGTTTTTTTTCTCTGTATGCATATAAAAATTTTCCTAATAGAAATTTAATGTGATTGTTGTAAGAAAAATGAATAAACTTACCACAACATAGGCAGACTGCAAAAATATAAACAACACCTTTTAATGCCATGGTATTGGTATCAACTTATTCTTCTAGTAGTCTTTGACTTTTTCAACTAAAGAAGTTCTTGTTTGATAAGCTGCTCACCTGGTTTCAATATTGCAATGGTACTCTGCGACTGCATTCAGTAAACACCATACTCAGGCTGCAGTTATTTTCCGGATATGCTACATGGGTTTTATTTGAATACAAGGAATGTGAATCTCACAAGTAATCTTTTTTTTGTTTGGGGTCTAATATTTACCAACCTTGTTCAAATATGGATAAAACATTTCCAACAAAACTCTGATCCCTTTGTAAATATTACCTTTGACTCAGTTGCTTCAGCTTGTGTTAGGTCTCTAACTCTATTAACTTCCCAACACCAATTTAACATTCCTCGACTGACATTTGGTGCAAAATGTATCCTGAACAGCTGGTGCCTTTGTCAAAGTCTATTTGTACTGTCTTTTCTCATAAGTAATCAATTTTGAAATTTGGTTTATTCAAGGAGATGACTATATGTTTTTTCTACATTTTTTTTATTCTTTTTGTTTCAGAATGAACTGTTTCTACTGGTTACTGATCAAGGCTTCTTGAATGAAAGCAATGTGGTTTGGGAAACATTGTCCAGTGTTGAAGGAGACTGTTATTTTGTTGACACATCATTCCACACTTATACCAAACCTGATTCTGCATCTTCCACCACTGCTGTCACACCCCCACTTGTGCCAATAGGATCTCATCAACAAATTGACCAAGAGTAAGTTCTTCCTCTTCTGTAAATTTATTCTGGTCAAGCATGGCATGAAAGGAGACACACTTACAGACTTCAGCAAACAACAATGAAAATTGATTTCCAATAGGTTGTTAGAAAGCCAGTTGAACTGCAGTTTCATGTCTTTTTTTTTTAACTATCTACAAACATTTGAAAATAGTTATTTTAAAAAGTTTGAGAATCAGCTGAATAGACAAAAATATGCTAGTTATATACAAGTTTGTTACCTGCTAAATTTGTATTTAGTTTTGGCACTTAACAAACTCAGCTGAGTCATGATTAATAATTGATTAAGGATAGTTAAACTGAATTTTCATTATCCTTATTCCAGTATTCTAACAGGTATATTGTTAGTAGGCTGTAAAAAGATAGTAAATTTGTAGTAACTTTACTTACCTACTATGGTTAAATTATAGTAGAATATTATTTTCTATTTTTTAATGTTTCATATTCCTAATTAACAATTCAACTTTTAAGATGGATTTTTCAGTGTCCACTCTATTTCTTTTCATTGCAATACACAACATTTATGATCTTATTCCTGTTGCATAATATAGGATGTGATGTAGTGAACAAGTTAGCAATCGTGGATATGTTTATTTTTGTTATTTTAGTTTTAAACATGTTTTAAATATTTTTAATTAATTTCTAACCAACACATCATCAAAATAATATTGGTTGCAACCAAATATAATTTAAAGTCTATCTTTCAATGATCCAAAGTTATGTGTCAGCATCACACATTTTCTTGGCCAATTTCAAACTTCCTTTTTAGTATAATCATTATCATACATCGTTTTACCATGATGGTATGGTTTGGACTGGTTGCATCTCCTCACCTGTCACGATTCTTTGTCATCTCTTTTATGAGATCCAGCATCCTGGGATCAGACCTCACCACTTCTTCCAACATCTTACTCTTTTGCAAGCTCCTTCCATTTGACACTTTTCACACAACTGTCATTCTTCATCATGTATCTGTACTACAGTCTTCTCTCTTGCACACTATGGCTGATTCCCCTGTTACCTGTGCTCCATCATTCATGGACACTGGCATTACACATCCAGCGGAGCATACTTATCTCATTTCTTTCCAGCCTTCGCAATCAATGCCCATGTTTCATTACCGTGCAACATCACACTTTGTGCAAGAATTATACTATCTGCCCTTTACTAAGAGAGAGAAGCACTTTGTTGCCAGCAGAGGTAATAGTTCTCTGAATTGTTTCCACTCTGGCTACTATGCTTTCGTCATAACCATCTACACTGCTAATTAGATCACCTAGATAACAGAAGCTATCAACTGTTTCTAGTGAGCCTTCTAGACAGTTAAAAGACTTCATTTCTTGTATTTCTTGAGTGCTCTTACTTCTAACTACTCTTGTGCATCTATTACATACAAAGTCTTTCTTCTCTGTCAGCTTGCCTGGGATTCCACTGCAACTTTTGTGCACCTATAGTTTGCGTTGAGTACACGATATAAAGTTCCTACCTACTCCTTTTCTGCATATCGAGCATGACCACTTCCCAGATAGTAGTAATGTTTTGCTTTCTTTCCTGCTAATTAAAACCTTCGTCTTTGCTAAGTTGACCTTTGGGTCTCTCGATTTTAGACTCTACTTCCATGTTTGGAACATTTTCTCTAATTCTTTGACTGATTTGGTTTTAGAACTATACCATCAGTATACAAGAGTTTCCATGGACTGCTTGTCTTGAATTCCTCTGCTATAACCTGGAGAACTATAATAAACAGGAAGAGGTTGAGAGCTGAGCCCTGATTGACACCTACCTGCATGCTAAATTCCTCATTGAACTCATTGCTAACTCTTACTTTGCTAACAGGACCTCTGTACATGGCTCTCCCTAGCCATTTATCTACACCCAGTTTTCTTAGCAACCCACCAGATTATAGAGCATGGTACCCTGTCAAAGGCATTCTCCTGGTCGATAAATGCTAAGTAGTGGTTTTCTCTTAGTTAAGAACTTCTGTAGTTACCTCACTAAGAAGAGGATATCAGTGGTTTTATTTATTCCATACATTAGGAGTAAATAGTTAATTGCTTGACATTTTTGTGTCACCAAAATCAAAGGCAGCCATAAATGGATGATCAACTATATTGATTTTTAGAGCAGGGAAGAGTTGATCATATTGACCCCAGTACTTGACTGGTACCTATTTTATCAACCCAGGAGGGATACAAGGTGAAGTCAACTTCGACAGTATTTGAACTCGGGTCATAACTAAATACTACAAGGCATTTTATCTGATAGTCTAACAATTCTGCCAACCACCATCATCTGAACCTTTTTCTCTTTTCTGGCTCAAACTGGAGCTTATAATGTTTAATATCATTTTATGTTGAAATTTAGTAGGCGTGGCTGTCTGGTTAAGAAGTTTGCTTCATAACCATGTGGTTCCAGGCTCTATCCAACTGCGTGGATAGAGCCTGGATGAGTGTCTTCTACTATAACTTCGGGCTGACCAATGCCTTGTGAATGAAATTGGTAAATGAAAACTGTGCGGAAATCTGTCATATATATATCTATATATAATAATGGACTTTGGCATTGATTTCGATATATGAGGGTCCAACAATTCAGTTTGTACTGTACTACTAGACTACCCACACAGATGATTTGATTATAGTGGTGAAGGCTTGTGTAGAACCAGCCACACGTTTTGGAGAAACTGATAGCAGACAAATGGTGCACAGTATGCCACGACTTCCCTGAACAGCACTCCTCAGGTTTTATATCAGAGTAACCTTCTCCTGGAGACATACTTTAGCAAGAGCTAAGGGGTACCTCACTCCCAGTGGTCTTACAGTGTGCCAGACACCAACACAGAATTTCTAAGTCCCCACACTATACCTATATATATGTATGTGTGCACGAGTGTGTACATCTGTGCGTGTTTCTCTACACGTAGTCTTCATTGTTTGACATTGTTTAAGCAACCAGTGCCCAATGTTTATGTCCCGCATAAGCAATATGTCCTGCAGCCTAAGTAAAGATTGGTGTCAGGAAGGGCATCCAGCTGTAGAGTACTGCCTCAAAAATCTCATCCAACCCATGCTAGCATGGAAAAGTAGACCTAAAAACAATGAGCAAATGAACATTGAAATTTTAGGAATTAATTAATTCATAATTTATTCATGGGGTTATTTCTCATTATAAACATTGAATCAAAGTGAGGCATCTTGCTATGTTGGATATTAGTGTATATAATATTTTAGTATACTACTGCTATATATAATATACATCTCAGTGTTAAGACAAAATTGCCAAGTAGATAAGGTATTAGACTGCAGGTTCATGAGTTTATGGAGCTTCTTATTCTTTGCAGAAATCAATCACCTTCTTACGCTAAAGCTACAGTAAATAGTTGGTAAATAGCTTTCCTGTGGCAATTCCTGATTATCAACCTGATCCTACTGATCTCCACTAACTTACAAACTCTGTTGAATACTTGTGTGGATGGATCCTTTATTATTCAACAGTTGCTATCAAAACTATACCTTTTGATGTTTGAAATATACAGACTTCATATCACATATACATAACTTAGGTCATACCTCACAGGTTTACTTACATATGTGATAAAAATCTCTAAGGAAAGGCTATTTGTACTTCATTAGCCATTGAATCCAGCTAAGTTAATTTGTTAATTCTTTCACAAATTACAAGGATCCATAGGGCCAGTGCTCAACTCCATACAAAGTGCTAGTATATCACCAATAACTTTCTTAGAAAAGCCTAATACCTAGATAATATTTTACCTAATCACCATATTTAACCCTACTGTAGTTATTTGTGATGTTGAAAACATTGAAATAATCAAACCCACCTTTTTATTACTTAAATATGTGGCCAGCACCTCTTTATAATTTATTTATCAAATAACACTTAGCTGAGTGAACTGAAGAAATTAAGTGCCCAGCCCAATAACACAACAAAGTATCTTTTTTAATTACTTAGAGGAGGAAGAAAAGTACTCATGTCCTTTGTAAGCCCACCTCTGAATAGATTTGATGTTCAGTTTGAACACCTTTAAAACAATATCTAGAGGAAAAATCTTGAGCAGGAAAGGAATTCCAGAGAACTGCGATTCTGGAAAGGAAGGATTTTGAAGAAATGTACTTAGTGGGAAATTTGAAGAAGTGAGGACATGGCAAGGAGAGGGGGAGAGAAGGGTGTATTGGGTGGAATTGAATGTAGTTATACAGCTTGCTAGTTTAGAGGAACAGAGGTCATTATAGTAGTGGTCGAGAGGCAAAGAGAGAAAACAGCTTGTCTGAGCTAGTGATTATTGTGTATTGGTGAGTAGGTTTCTGTCAATTAGCCGAATGGCCCTCATTTATGTGTTGTCTAGGCTGTGTGTGTGTGTGTGTGGTCACAGAACCATCCCAGATATATAAGCAGTACTCTAATGTGGACCTTACTTGAGTTTTGTAGCTTTTGTAGCAGGTTAGCAATTGATCAGGATTAAGTATTTTCTACCCCTGAGGAGGGAGCCTAGTCTTTGGGATGCAGTTTTGGCAATGTTATATATGTGAAGTTGCCATGGCAGCTCATCAAAAATTCTAGCCCAGCATTTATAGCAACATGTCTTGTTCATGCATAGTAGTGTTTCCTTGATGCGTATGGTGATTGTGTCTTGTAGTTATTGAAAGAGACTAAGTTGTTGTGTCCCCATTAGAGGATGTTTTTGAAATTAACAGAAGCCGTACATGTCTGACACCTGTGTACAGAATGTTAAGAAATGAAAGAGTATATCATATGCATAGGAGTGTATGTTTTATAAGTGACAGCAAGTAGGTCATTAATGTAAAGAAGGAAGAATGTGGGAGACATAACCATACCCTGAAATACACCAGAGATGATAAAAAGTGGGTTGGAAAGAGCCCCATCAACATATACTGCAATGAAATGGTCTGATAGGACACATCCAGTCCACAAGATGAGAGATAGATGTGACCATTAAATGTGCAACTTTGCTGGAGATGGTCAAAGCTTTGTCACGGGCAACAACATTGTTTCCAACAAAGTTTTCAAGGGCAAAGCAACACTGGTGTGTGACTTGCAGAGAAAGTCTCTGGTAGATCCGGCTCTACAGAAGCTGTACTGAGGGCCACTGATAAAAAAATTCTCAAAGTGATTTTTAACAGCTGTTTCCATCACCTTTGAGGTGTTGGAAGTGAGGAAAGTAGGCGGGTAGTAGGCAGGATCAAAGAGGTTGCCCTTCTGGGAATGGAACACACCATCATATGTTTCTATAGATTGGGATAGATTCCTCTAGTTTGAGAAAGATTGAAGAATTTTATGAGGACAGGAGCGATAATAATTAATATTACACATTGAATGGATGAATGAATAATCCCATCCTCATGGTTGAGGGTCGGAGACCTCGGACACAACCACCACTCCTCGTCACACATTGCGGTCTCGCGCTGCAGCCACACACTCTGCCAGGGTCCTCCCCGTCCAGTCCTTGATGTTATCACTCCACCTCCATTTCTGTCGCCCGCGAGCCCGTTTTCCATCCACCCATCCCTCAAGTAAGCAGGTACAGGGGTTCTGGGCCCTGATAACATGGCCAAAATATTTCAGTTTTCTCCTTCTGACCATTGTCACCAGCTTTCGTTCTGCCCCCATCTCCTCTAGGACTGAAACGTTTGTTCTCCGGGCTGCCCAATTAATCCTCACTGCTTGCCTGTAGCACGTCATCTTGAACACCCTCAGTTGCTCGGTATCAGCTACCCTTAGGGTCCATGCTTCACACCCATATAATGCTACTGGCCAGACTAGGGTTTTCAGAAGTTTCAACTTGATGCTTTTGCTGAGAGCGCGGTCTCTCCATATTGTATTGAGTGACCTCAGGGCTGATCTTCCTGCACTAAGCCTTGCTCTGATTTCCTGGTTGCAGTCCGCTGTTTGGTCAACAATGGAGCCCAGGTACTTGAACTTGTCAACCTGGGCTAGCGTGACCCCTTGGCAT
>JAOPJM010001738.1:4583000-4600242 GCA_027124095.1 Muusoctopus leioderma
AACCGATGCGGGCCGAAATCACCCGTCCAACCCATGCCAGCATGGAAAACGGACGTAAAACGATGATGATGATGAAGCAACAAGAGAAAGAATAAGATGATACAGGCAAAGGATGAGAGAAGAACAAAGACAAAAAATAAGAGAAAGTTTAAGACAAAAAATAAGAGAAAATTTAAGACAAAACCAACGGATAAGAAGAGCCAACATGACTGAGCATGAATGTACAGGATACCAACTATATGAAAGAGAAAGTGAAGAGATTTGAAGAGAGAACATGATTATCTGCAACAAAACTGAGAGAGAAAGAAGTGCGACAAAATAACATAAACGAAGAATAGCGGGCAGAATATTAGAATCCAATTTCCACTATGTTTATCATAATGACTATAAATAAAGCACAATGTCAGATTTTCAATCACCATCACCACCGTCGTCATCATCATTATTTTAAGTCCGCTTTCCATGCTGGCATTGGTTGGATGGGTGATTTCGATCCGGGTAGATTCCTGGTTGGAGTCACCACTCTTCAAGATGGCTCGTCGACCCACGTCTCGCTCGAATGTTTCATTTGGTTCGGTTTCTATTGATTGATGCCTTTCCTATCACCAACCACTTTACACAGTGTACTGGGTGCATTTTATCGTGGCACCAACACTAGAGAGATTGCCATGTCTACAACATGACTAGAAAGTCCTCTCTACCCTTTGTTGTTTCCATTCGGCCGCCAGCCACTTTACAGAGTGTGCAGGGAGCATTTTATCGTGGCTACAGCTCTAGAAGAAGAAGCCTTGGTCCCCTGCAGGTTAAGGAGTCCTCTTTGCTCTACATAATCTCCGTTCAATGAAAGCAAGCATGACCTGAGAAAGTGAACAGGTGAATAGTGAACAAGCGATTGTGAGGGAAAGGGTATGTGTGTGGGTGTATTTGGGGTAGGGGGCATCGATTGTATTTGGGGGGGGCATCGAGTGGGAGAAGGTGAAAGATATTGGTAGCTACATAATCGGTGTTGGTAGGGGTTGGGTAGGAGACAGTCTGATTAGCAACAGCGTATATTATAGATGTGCCAATGTAAGAGAGATCACGTGATGCACAGCAGCAGAGGTGGGTGGTGATAGGCAGAGGTGCTAAATTCCCTCTACAAGATATAGGAGTATAAATGGAAGGTGGTGGATGAATATGGACATATCTACATGATCATGATGGAAGATCTGGAGTGATAAGAGGGTGAGGGGGAAAATGATAACAACAATGGTAAGGGTGGATGGGTAGCTGAAGCTCTATCCTTTGTGACACAGGTGAAGGATAGACAGCTATACATTAGAGGGTAGTAGATAGCTGGGAACTTAACAGGAGTATACTGGGTGGTAAATCTGGCGCTACAAACCAACCACTGGATGAAAGTGAGTAAAAGGAATGAGGAGGTATTGAAGAGGGGATGAAAGGAGAGAGGATGGGTGGTGAGAGTTAGCGATGTTAGAGTATTGGAGACGTGGGGTGGAAGGGAAAGAGGGGCATTGGGTGGAGAACAAACAGGAGCCTAATGTCGATATATATGATACATTATACAACCTGGACTCTGTCGCTACATCATTATAACTTTTGTTTTGCCATGTTTACGAGCGTAAGCGTGTCTACTGCAAATCATCGCGATCCTCTGTCATCTCCTTGGTAAGACCTAGCATCTTGAGGTCAGCCCTCACCACTTCGTCCCATGTCTTCTGAAGTCTCCCTCTTCCCTGTGTTCCATCCACTTTGAGTGCTCAGCATTTCTTTATACAGCTGTCCTCTCCCATATGCATCACATGCCCATACCACCACAGTCTTCTCTCTTGCACGCTATATCTGATTCATCTTACACTCAGTTTTTCCTTCAGCCTATTTGTGTTCTCTCATTCATGCACACTCACATTACACATCCAGTGAAGCATGCTTGCTTCATTTCCTTCTAGCCTTCGTAAGTCCTCTGCATTCACCACCCACGTCTCGCTACCATGCAGTACTGCACTTCGTACACTGTTGTCAGCAGAAGCAGTAGCCCCCTAAACCTTTTCCACCCTGTTTTTAGTCTGGTTACGATACTTTCAGTACACTGAGCCCCCACTGCTAATTAGGTCACCTAGGTAACAAAAGCTACTGACCACTTCTAAAGAGCCCCCCTGGCATTTGAGGGAATTTATTTCCGGCATATTCTTACTACTAACTACTCTTGTTCATCTGCCGCATACACTTTCTCTGTCAGCCTGCCTATGATCCCACTACACCTCTTGTGTGTCGATAGTTTACACTGGGCACACCGTATGGAATTTCTACCAACTGGTTTCCTGCATATCGAGTATGAACATTTCCCTGATGCTATCAGAGTCTTATCTTCTTTCTAGTTATTAGAACTTTAGTCTTTGCTACGTTTACTTTGAAGCCTTTTGATTCCAAGTTTAGCTTCCAGGTCTGAAACTTCAAGATTATATTTACTGCAGTCAGTGTTCAGTCATGGACAATTATATGTCTTTTTTTCTAGAGCTTGAAAATCATCAGATACTGGAGTTAAGGTTGTGCAGACTAACAAGCAAGGGAAATGACGAGGAAAGACTGTTACGAAAAACGTTGTATGCAGTGAGGTTCTCAACGAATATTGTATACAGTGAGGTCCTGAGCTAAACACCAGAACTTTCTAATTTTATTAACTGGTCTTCAAATATTTTTAGTTAAATTCACATCTGCTGAGTTATGCTTAATATTTTATTATATTGTAACTAACACTATAAGATATCTAAATCTTAATTTTTCAATGACCTCGATCTGTTGTCTAGCTCGTTATCATAAAAATCTTTAACATAATGAAACAATGTTATGAAGCTATATAAATTTATAAAATGTGGAATTTCCACGGGTCCCACTAGTAGTATTCAATTAGCTGAATGAGCCGAGAAAGCAACAAGGACAACTTGGGGTCAAAGAATATAGTCAAGAAAGGTACAGAATGTGATAGAAGTAGAGCCCACAGAAGACTTTAAAGATTAAATAAGACAATTTCAGAAACAATAATTAGTATACAGCAGACCAAATAAATCTGATATAATGGGAAAAAATAAGTTTAAAAAAAAAAAAAAAAAAAAAACCCAGCAATGATCATTTGTTTAAAGTATAATAAATGTTCACATACTTTCATGATCATTTCAATGAATTTTGGTGTGCAAGTTTCACTGGAGACACTGTCATGGAGTAGGCGAATGGAAGCACTGAAATCAAATAAATTACCATTCAATTTTCTGAGACAAAATACAGTTTTTAAGTGTGCCAATACAGAAAGAAATTGGGTTTAACAATTATAAATGCAGACCATTACAATAACAATAGTCTTTGCATCTGGTTACATTTCAAGAAGGGGTGGGGGGGAGAGAGAGAGAGAGAGTTACCTAAGCATATTTGTGAAGTTTGAATTCTCCATTATTCTAATAACAGTAGTGTTGACTGCCCGGACAACTTGTGGCCCTTCTCCAAGGTCCATCAGACGGCTGTCTAGTAACAATGTGATCACACTGTTTGTTAAATCCTTTAGAACATCACGACTAGCTTGTGTTCCAAGTGATTTGCTAGAAAATACCTTAAAAGTGAAAAAATAGACAAGCTTAAAAGTTAACTTTTAAAGATAACAAGTATTTTTATATTTTTTTATTTGGATAAGAGGCAATGCTGAAAAGGAGGTAATAAAAAAAATAATATTAGTCACATATCACAAGCCTATCACAGAATACTGCTCTTCTTTGGAGTAAACAAAAAGCAGATTGGCCATGGTTAATGTAAAAACAACAACTGACATTCCAAGTTCAAACCTACACCACAGTGACTAGAGAGAGACCATGTTTAGTGATGCACACGCAACTATTTTCCCACCAATACGAAAAAAATTACAAGTGCATTGCAGATAATTAATGACTCACCCTCATAACATCATTCTCCAAAACATTTTGTATCGGGGATCTGTGTATATTTGCCTTATTATTTTGTAGGTCTTGATGGCATTCTTAGATAGAAAGAAGATATCAGATAAGTTAGAATTTTACTTACTGTCATCATAGTTGCCAACAAAGATCTGTACAGCCTGGTGAGATCATCCTTTGAAACATCTTCACTGCTCATGTGTGCTGAACAAGACATCTTGATTTGCATAGAGACTCCCAGTAACAACTGGTCGATGCAGTTTGCAAATATTGTTGCCTTTTCAGGATCTCGCAAAACTTCATCGAGCTGTTAAATTTAAGATATTAAATAATGTAAAAACAAGATATATTACAAGGCATGATTTCTATTAAAAGCACTATGATCAAATGTCTGAACTGAAATTTGGAGATGTGTAAGTTAAAAAAAAATATATATTTTAGGAAATGTAAGAGAACAGTATTATAAAGACATGTGGAAATGGAGGAACAAGTTGTATAAAGAGGTAATAAATAGAATTTTCCACTTTTCTTTTACTGCTAAAATAGCAAATAAGTCAACTTTTGGATGAACTTATTCAATATAACTTATTTAGATTTCTTTCACATATTAGAAGAAATGTTCCAACTCTTAAAAAGGATTCATAACAATTCCCATATTATATTAAATTAAATACTATAGTGTAATACTAGTCTATAATAGGTGCAGGCATGGCTATGTGGTTAAGAAGTTCACCTCATAACCTCATGGTTCGGAGGATCTATTGCACTGCATGGCACCTTGGGCAACTGTCTTTTTATATAGCCTTGTGCTGACCAATGCCTTGTGAGTGAAATTGGTAGGCAGAAACTGAGCAGAAGCCCGTCATATGATATATATACTGCATATGTGTGTGAGCATGAGCTTGTCAGCACTATTGCACATCATGGCACCTTGGGCAACTGTCTTTTAATATAGCCTTGTGCTGACCAATACCTTGTGAGTGAAATTGGTAGGCGGAAACTGAGCGGAAGCCCACCATATATATATATAGAATTCATATATATATATATATATATATACTACATATGTGTGTGAGCATGAGCTTGTCAGCACTAGTCTTCATGTCGTATCACTTAGGCAGCTGGTGAGGTTAGTTTACATTCTACATAAACAATAGGTCTGACTGCTTGGCAGTTCAGCAGGTGAAGATCACTGGTATAATTTCCATATTTAAAAAAAAAAATGATGGTTGGTGTCAGGAAGGGCATCCGGCTGTAAAATACTGCCTCAAAAAATCTCCATCCAACCCATGGAAACACTGATGTAAAAGTGATGAATGAATGAATGCTGGACGAACTGTCTTTTGCCTAATGCAAAACTACAGTGTAGGTCAAACATAACCCTCTTTGATATCCCATCGGATGCAGTAAACTAGTTTCAATTCCACCCAAACAGAATTGCAGCTACTTCATCAATAAATGCTAAAAGTACAATTTCTTTATTCACTTTCTCTTCCATACATATATTAATTGCTGTGAAGCAATTCCATATAGTATTATGATACGTCTTACCTGACACAAGGCTTGAATGCTTAAATCAATATCTTTGTTGGTAATCTGAGAAATGACAAAATTCACATGAGCAGACATATCCCCTGTATTTCCAAGTAATCCTTTCACTGTAGGAGATTTCCTGAAAAAGATGAAAGTGATGTTATGAGTAAAACATTCTGATACTTACAAATGAACTAAAGAAAGAGTGAGGGTAGAGAGAAGGAAGAGTATTCATTTTCGTATTATCAGCAGAAATTAACATTTTAATGTCCATTTTCTATGCTTGTATAGGCTGAATAAATTTGCAATACAGCATCTTTTATTGGTGCTATCTCATCCATGAGGCCATACTGCATTTTCAAATATGCTCTAACTACTTTTAACATTCTCAGATAAAACCTAAGTTCTACTTCATCTAAAATCTTTTTTGGCTTAATTGTATAACAGGTACCTTCTGCCATCAATTCACAACACTTTTTCAGACAGCATATAGCACTTTTTGCAATATCTATCCAAACTGGCACAGTTACCTCGTTCCTCTCCTCTGAATACATCAGCCTATACCTTTGATTCTCAGCTGCTTTCTCAGCACACTTGTGCTCATATTTTTCTTCAAGTTAACATTGCATATCCAACAGATGATACCCAACACCTCCAATTGCAGTAAACACTTTACATTGTCTTAATAGGCTTCACTTCTTACACACACACACACATTTAACAGTATGCCTTTTGTACAAAAAACAAAACAAAAAAAACCCAGCTATTTTTTGGGTTTCCAACAGAAGCACCAGTTCTGTTAACTTCCTCCACCTACTTCCAACTAAGACTATACAACTAATACTAATAATGCCTGGACAAGTCCCTTAACCTACTGTGTCACAGAAGCACCACTGAAGACTGTCTCATGTAGTGTATATTTAGCAAATTATCCTGGCAGAGCCTATTTTTCTTCAAGTTATCCTAGAGTAGAAGCTGAACTCAACACTACTCATCAATTTTAGTGCTGCTACTGTTTAAGTTGTTCTTACCCTGCAGTATCTATTTGCAGTTTAGTGTACTGAGTCACTTGAGTGTTAAATGTCTTGGCCAGACAAAACGCAATACCAGTAATAGGCCATGAACCATCAATCTCTTGGTTAGTTGTTTAGAACCCGATCAACTCAGCCATCTATGGTCTCTTAATAACAATCATGGACTGCCATCCAAGCAGTTCGTGGTATTTTCTAAATGTCTACTTATGCTGATATGTACTACAGTGTATCTTGTGTATCTGAAGTTAAGATTCCTTGTAAATCTTACCAGAGATTCCACTACTACCTTTTTTTTTTTTTGGCAACAATTGTTTGTATTTACTCAGTATTCAGTTTCTACATACTCTCTTTTTGCATACTGAACTATTAGAATTTTTGTGGGGCCCAACCCCTTTCTACAAACTAATACTTCAGTTTTGACCATGTTAAGCTTCAGACCCTTTGACTCAAATATATTCTACCATGTTTTGAACTTCTGCCGTTCAACAAATTTTCCAAAACAAGAATCAGATTGTTAGGATACAGAGGTTTGTATGAACTCTTGTTTAATTTCTTCAAAGATTACAATGGAGAGAAGGCAGAAAAAGATGAAAGACTTTCAGGGATAGTTTCTGAGATTAGAAGCTTCAGAATGAATGAATGAATGTCAAAATAAATTATTTGCAAAGGTAAGTTTGTTTAGCCTTAGATAAGACATGATCAAGTGAAACTATGACCAAAGGAATTCTGACCATAACCATGCCGTATGTTTTTGCATCTAGGACCATATTAGTGTTCTCTTTATTTCCAGATGGTAGAGTGTTGTTTGAGGGAAATTTGACTACTATTTCTAGAGGCTCCTTTGTTGGCTTCTAGATAATCAAGTTATGCAGGAAGCTATTATTTACATAGGTAATCAGGTTATAGAAGGTGTTATTATTGATGGCTTTTGTAGGATAACCATTACCAACTGCTACAAAAGAGATGCATGAGAGAAGGGAAATTACAAGGGATATATAATAAAAGATCATTTATAAAGAACTATATATGCTATATTTCTAATGAAAACAGCAAGAGAATCTCTTGATTAACATCAATTAACTAACTTTCAGCTGTCATCCAAAAATCGATTTGAGAAGGGACTGTAATCTGGTAGGTAATGAGAAAAAAATGAAGACTGGTTAAAAATTGTGATCATAGCTGTTTAGGACATGTGTGAAGGTGCTAAGAATAAGGCTGAGATTGACAGTAAGCTCCATGTTTCTATTTATATAGACAGTGGAAGTCGCTTATTGTGATCTCTTTGGGATGAAGCATTTTAGATAATGATAACCGGCTGATAACATAAGCAAAGAATATAACAATATCCTGAGCGTGTTTGGGACACACTAATTTTGATAACATCATCTGTGATTATAATAAGTAGCATCAACTGTATGTTGCTAAATTCTTAAAACTTACCTGATCTTGGGCAGAGTTACTGGTTCGTAAATCTCATCGAGGTCTAATTGAATTAATTTAGGCATTTCCACATGTTGGTTAACATCTTCCTCAATGTCAAGAGTATAGGCTGCGCGTGATATACTTTCAGTGTGGTGTTTAGGAATTCCACCAGCAGTGTTTGGTCGTATTAAACCACCCACTGGCCTAGAAAACAAATATTTTAATAAACTGTACTGCAAAGAAATATATTTCTTAAATAATAGTTTTACATTTTCAAAAACATATATAAGAAATAGGCTCTTATATCAAACAATAGTGAACCTAATGCCGGAATTTCGAAAATTAGTTTTAAAATCTTTAAAACTATTGAAACTAAACATTGTCATCAATTTAGCATCCTTTTTGGGGATGAGGGGGGGGGGTTATATTTCAGACTTTTTCCCATGTACCTCAATTTTTAAGTCATTTCATCCAACAGCCTCAACCGTCTATGATCCAATCTAACCATCCTCCCTAGTTTCATTTTGACTACTTTCTACTTCATGTAACCTATTTGTATTTAACAACCCTTGCTTATCCAACATTAGTCATCTATTTGCATTATATAACCATATCAAAATTTCCTCTCTTATATTAATCAACCAATACTTTTGGTACTCAGACACTTTCTCCATCTCACACTGCCTATACTTTCTCCATCTCACACTGCCTATACTTTTTCCATCTCACACTGCCTATACTTAAATTCTTTACAGAACTGCTACAGATACTGCCCCCCCCCCCCCATTTCACTATAATACACCATCACATTTCTGACAGATATCATATAATATAACTTTCACATACAAAAAGAAACTTTTAATGCCAACAGAAAGTAATTCCTCTTCTTCCCCAATAAGGGCAGTAGCTGACTGACTCCTTACCAACTATATGGTCTCTAGTTCCATCTCCAATACTAAGTATGTCACTTCAGTAAACAAAACCTAATATTTCACCAAACTAGCCAATAAGTTCACGGTATTTCATCTTTCACTGCTCATGCTATTTATTAATGACATATATTCATGTGATGTACCTAAAATGTTTGATTCCCCCCATTAGATTAACAGAAATCTTACTGAATCTTTAAAATCATATGTTACCAATTTCACAATATTGAGATTTTGTCTACTCTCTTCCTGCACACAGAGCAGGCCCACTTCTCTAATTCTTTTAACTAGTAACTTAGACTTGCTCATTACAAAGTTCAGCTTTTGTCACAACACTTGAATTGACTTTGCAATGAGCTAGACCTTTTGTCACAACACTTGAATTGACTTTGCAATGAGCTAGACCTTTTGACTCAATCACATTCTTTAGTGTTTTGAACATCAGCAGTTCTTGATCAGATTTTGTGATGGGAAACAGAGCATTAGCATAGAGAAAGCCTTATAGACATCCAGTCTTGAATTCTGATGTAATGAAATCAAGGACTAGGATCAAAATGAAGGGGGTTAAGGATAGAATATCTATATATTTCATTGAGATACATATAACACTGCATCATTTCATTTATACATGGCTTAATCTATCTTGGCTTTGTTGATCTATAGTAGGCATTTAACCTTAATCATCTCAGCTCTATCTGGAAGTAACAGTGCTGTAAGTTTTCCACTCTTGTCCGATACATTATCTTTAGTTCTCTGCAATCTGCCCTCTACTGCACTGCTCTTAGTCATTCCCTACATATGTTAGCCTAGGGATGATCAATTAAGTTGCTGATACGCTAATCATAAGAAATAATACTTTCCTATAGAATTTAGCTAAGCATTTAACTTCTTAGAAACTAACTCTGAAAGACATACAGCTTTTCTCTAATGTTTCCTTTAATTCTGTGCTTATTTTCAGCCTCATCTTTACAACTGGCTCTCCATTAGTTCTCCAGAGTACAGGCTTTCCTTTTCCTAATCACTCTTTATAGTAACACCTTCATACTTTTTATTATCAAGGGCATGTGCATTAATATCATTCTGGGCAATGTTTTGCATGCTTGCAAACCGAGTAGACTTCGCTAAAGGCAAGCAAGGTCCCGACAGTGGTGGACTTTAACCAGGTGACAAATTAATTCCATATGTGGAAGAGAGAAACAACTTTAAACAATATTAGTTGTCATTATCATTGTCTTTGTTGTTGTTGTTGTTACCGTCGTTGTTTAGACTGAGGCCAAACCTGATAGAGGAGACGTATAATCTAAGGTATAATAAAAAACACACAACAAAACCTCTCCATAACTTTAGGAAACCTTGATTAAATATTGATTGAGTAAATCTAATTTGTTTGGAGTTATAAATACAAAGAAATAAAACTAATTTAATACTAACTGCATGACTTTTTGTGGAGTCTGTGCCACTCTCTGAGGTTTTTCTTCTTTTACAATTTTTGGTCCGTTTAAATGACGATTTTTCATGTGTCTTTTAATTCGTTCATCAAACAAACTTTGGACTTTGTCACATAACTAAAAAAAGAAATAAAAACAAAAATTAATACCAAGCCATTCCCAGAATACATTCTATTGAAACTAATTCAGAAAATAACTTGAAAGATTTTAATTGTCTATTACATCATATGCCTAAGGCCACAATGAATATCTGACACAAACTGTATTCCAAAAATCCTCTCTGTAATATCCTCACTATTTCTCTTTTCCATTTTCCCTCCAGTATCCTCGACCACATCTCTCTTGGAATAATTCCCAAGTGGACTCCATTCTGGAATAACTATCTCTCCTAAGCACATAACCTAACATCTCCAAATGGATAGACTGACAAAGTTCATTTTAGAAAGTGCCTATGTGATCCCTCTAATTCTGTTGTTACTGATACGATCAAACAGTCTAAAATTCACCTTAGTGCTGTATTCACAACTGCAAGAATTCAATCAACATTGTATAAATAACTAATTTTGAAGTTTATCTATAAGAATATATAAAAGTTCACCTAGCTTCTAGTTTCAATTAAAATTTTTCAAGAATTTAAAACCTATTAGACAAAGATCAATGACTAAAACATCTTAACATTTTGAAACATTATTTCATATATTAGCAAGAATATATCCATTATATTAACCAAACAAAAAGAAAACAAAGATAATATTTAATATCTAACCACCTAGCAAAATGTAAAAACCTTTACTCAAAATTAACATACATACCGGTCCAGTAAGATTAAAGAGTTTATCATTGAGCATCATATATGCAGTAACCATTGTATTTAAAGCAGCATTTCGCACTCCATTGTCTCTATCACTAATTTGTTGGGCAATCAACTTTAAAGCATGATTAGGATTTGGCTGGCATACAGACATGCCATAAACCTCCATCAAGTAACCACTCTCTTCCAGGCACTCTGCAAATAGAAATTATGGTAAATATGGTTCAAATAAAGAAAAACAATTACCTATTATATTCAAAATATCTGATACGGTATTTAAAGGTAAATAAATATCATAAATAATTACTTATACACTACTTTATCAAACTAATTATTGAATGCTTAGATAACTGTATTGATTTAAAACTTAATGTTTGCTGAAAAGAATTCTATTAGAATACTTGTTTCACTTTGCAATCTATAACAAATAAAAAACTTCAAACTCTTTATATTGGAAATATATACCCAATATTTTTTTCTTAAATATATAAATATATAAAAATTCAAAAGGAGGCAACAGTTCATTTTTCTAAGGCAAAAAAACCAGGATTATCAACTGTTTTCACCACTTTTGCATAGTACTAAACTGGAATAAATCATTATAAACAAGCCAAAAACAACTGCAATTACAGTCTCTACTCTCATTGAATTGGCTTGTCACAGCTTAATTAAGGTAGCTCACTCCTCATCATCCTGTTGCACAGCTTTTTCTACTCAGTGAACCTTCTGAGTTGTTAATAGGATTGGCATAGCTTGACTTCAAGTTATGCCAATCCTAAGTTGAATACCCTTAGCAGAAAATATGCTTCACCTTTGACCCATCCAAAACACCTAAGTAGGTGACTAATATCATTATCCAAGATATGTCCCTCCATATCTCGAAAGTGGTTCACTTGCAGCTATTCAGGCAAAGGACACTGCCTACCACACCCAGAGGAAGTTTCCCCATCATTGCAATGCATACAAGATAACCATCACACAACCTGCAAACTCTTACCTTCCAAATTACAGCCCTTAATTGAATCTCTAACTTTCAGAATCCTCCTACCTACCTCTCCACAACTATTGCTTCCAATTACCACTTCATACACACATATACACACACACACACACACACACAACAAAACCCTTCCTTGACTACTACCTCACCACCACATACAGAAACTTCTCCAGTTACTTCAGTCCAACATGACCAGTCCTGATGGTGTTCCTTCTATTAGCCTCAAACAGTGCACTCTCAAGCTAGTTCCTGCCAACATCAAACTAAAGAATCTATAGAAACACACACCAGTGTGTCCCGTTCCCTCAAAAAGCAACATCTCTGCCCACATTTTGTCAATTCTGGTAACCTCAGAGCTCAATTATGTCTACCATACTCTTCCTTCTGTACAACTCCAACAATGATATGACAACTAGTCTCCAAAATACAATCACTACACTTATCAAGGAAACAATCTTGCAACATTACTCTCCTGCACAGTTAAAACCATCAAACTCACTACAAATGTGAGGTCTCACAATTTCTGATGATCTTCCATGGCAACCACCCTTTTATAACATTGCCAAAACTGCGTCAGGCCAAAAAATACTACATCCCTAATCAGTTGCTAACCCTCTACAAAGTGTAAACATGACCTACATTAGAGTACTGCTATGCACACAAACATCCTAGACTGCAACAAAAGAAGTACCTTCCAGCTGATTGGCAAAGACTCACTCACCAAGACACTACAATGAAGGCCCACAGATGCAGATTCACCTTTCTCACATCTATAGCTACTACAATGGCTTCTGCTGTTCTGAACTAGCAATCTGTGTCACCTATGACAAATCCAATGCTCTTGTCTCATCTCCACTTATCCACCCCATTTTGTCGCACTCCCCAAAACTTCACACTGCACAATCCTTCGTACTCTGAACTGCAACCCTCTGGAACATGCTTCTTGTGCATCAGCCTTCAAACTGAACATTAATCATATCAACCTCACAAATATCTGGGCAGACCTGCAAAGGTCACAAACACCTCTTTCTTCTTGACTAAATAAAAGGTATTGAGAAAATTTTTTTAATGCCTGTTTTGTTTTGTAGAGCTAGATAACTAAAATATTTAAAATCATTTCAGTGATAGATAAAATAACAAACTGCACTTTTCTTACCTGTTCGTTGTTTGGAATTCTTAGACTTGAGACCATCAATCATGTAAGGGAAAAGCTTACTACCGGGATAGACTTTACATACAGACTTTAAAATCGTTCGAACACTTTGACGAACATTATCTTTTGGATCACCAACCTATTAAATGATAACACAAAAGTAAGCTAAAGCACAGAAAAAATAAATTATATCAATGCAAGTAATTTTTTCTTGACATTAATTGTTGCTACCATAAGCACAAGGCCAACAACTCCAGTACTTGACTGGTACTTTATTTTATCGACCCTGGAAGGATGAAAGGCAAAGTTGACCTCAGCAAGATTTGACATTAATATTGTCAAATAAAATAAAATCATTGACATTCATATGAAGTTATAATTTTTTTCTTCTTCTTAATTTAAATTTTTGTTTTCAGCAACTAAAATGAAATAGTGAAAAAAGCTCCAGAATATCTTACCTTGTGAATCAAATAAGGAATAAATGATACAGCCTCAATATCATTCATATGATAATCTTCCTCTGCAAGAAGGTCAAAGATATTCTGAATATACTCCAAGGCTTTATTCAACATACTTGGATTTGTATCAAAGAACCGCAAAGTTAACCATTTTAAAATTAAGTCAAGATTGGCAATAGACTCTTGTTTCTGTGTGTCAAGGCACTGTAAGCAAAATAAAATTTACCAAAATAATATTGGGTAATCAGAGAATTATGTACAATTTTAAAAGATATAGCCTTCTCAGAGGAAAGTCTGTATACTGGTTATGATTTTACTAAAGAATGATTGCAAAAAATATGATGTACTTAAATGAATCCTATATATAATGATCCTTATGCATCGATATGTATGTGACCGAAAAAAACCTCCCCTTCCATCACTCTTTCTTAGTAAGTAGTAACTCACATTGTCTTTAAGGCAGCAACTTCGCTGAAATAATAAACTTGCCTCTTACTTTAACTACCCACTATGAAAGAGAGATGGACGGAGACGAAGGAGGAGGGATCACACCCTACTGCCTTTAATTAGGAAAACATTGGCAATGTAAGCAAGTCGCTGAAGTAATTTAAAATCTCATACCTTCTCCTGCCTATTAGTTAAACCAGAACATGTTTACAAATTCTATGGACTACATAACAACAACAAATTTTACTTTGAGCTAATGAGAGAAAGCCTTTGCACTGGTGCATGACCAGCGAGAAATAGCAGCCACATTTCTCCTTCAAATCACATCCTACTGTCATATATTGAGGAAGGACACACTAGAAAATGTAGTCACTGCTAGTAATAATAATGTGGTTTGTGAAGATTGTTTTCCAAAAACCAGAAAAAACTTTTAATACAATTGGAAAAATATAAAAGTAACTATACATACACATTATTAGACTGCATTTAGGTTTCCCAATAGGAATGAAATTAGTTCAGCATTTAACTATACAAATCATATTTTCAACGGTGTTAAAATGCACATGATCATTGCCAATACTAGCTGTATATTTATTCACTCAAAATTTTTATATCTCTCAGTTATCAAGGGGGCCTGGTACATATTGTTAAGATTATGCTTCCCTGAGAAGGTCTATTAAGATCAAAACAAGTCTGGAATGAATTGCCACTGTACTTACCAAGGTCAGACTCACTTCTAACTGCATTTAATTTTTAATTAATTTAAATTTCAGAATGATTTTTTTTTTCTCACTAAGGGTATAATTTTAATTATTTCAATTTTTTGGGGTCACTACACTAAGTATGTTAGCACTTACTTAACTATTTGTTTTTCATGCAGAAGGCTTCTCCAGGTAATTTCCCCCAGTCATTCTTGTATTGGTGTAAGTTTGGCTTACTCCAAAATTAATGTATTTTAATGAAAAAGTTACAATATCAGACCAATCACAAACAACTGGAATGAGCTTTCTTGAGTGGAGAATAATATGGGGGTTGAATTTAAAAGTAAGATTTAGTAATTGAAAACTAACCTCAAAAAGGAACATGTTAGATTAAATAGGTGGGAAGTTAGTTTGCTCAATTTCACACAATGGAAATTCCCTTTGACACTTAATGTACAATTCAGTATAATAGTGAGACATAGATAGTGAATTTCAAACACAAGCAAAAAAGTACAATCTGTGGGAGAAGAAGCCCAAGATAAACTTTGTTTGAATGAACAAAGATTGCATCTGATCATGAAAAATAATTCTTAGATTTACATTAACTGGTCATTAACATTTCAAAAATAAGAATATGTTTCACTAGAAACATAATTAAATAGCTGAAGGTGTGAAGAGTCTTCCATCAACATATTACATTTCTCATACACTAGTAAAAAAAATTGTAACAGACAGTAATTAGGTAGCAGCCATATATGCATGAATTGAGAAAATACATCCTCAAAATGCTATTGGCTTAGAACAGAGACTGGTAACTTCTTTTTTTAATGGCCCACTTTTGATTTATTTTGCATTTGCCCATGGCCCACAAGTATATTATATCATCTTACATATACAAATTTGCCTTATTATAATTGCATAATTATAAACAAGCAAATTTCTACTGATAGAAACTTAACAAAGGATAGCTAATAATAAATGTCAGTAGAACACATTAGACATTTTGAAATTTTTTTTAGAAAAGGTCCAATGCCCACACAGAACACTCAAATGGCCCACCTGTTGCCAACCCTTGGCTTAGAATATGACAGGATTAATGCTAATATCAAAGACAATGCCAACTGTGGACAGTGGTGCAACATTAAGAACATTAAAAATGAATGATGAATATTTGATTTTTTTTACATGTTTTTCACAAAAACTTCAACCCCAGCAAATTGTGCAGGCTACAAAAAATAAATTAAACAAACCTTTGTCAAGATTTCAATAGCTTTAATATGAGATTTGAAATCTGTATGAAATAACAGATCCATCAATGGTTTGCTCATATTTCTCTCCATCTGGTTCCGTAATAGTTCAACAAACTCGGGTCGAGGTTCAGTAAAATTCCACTTCAGAACCTATAGAAACAATTTAATAAATACATTAAAGGATATTGCAATTAATTAACTATAAATATGACATGTTTAGTAGTTTGGGATCTGCTAGATGTTTAGATTACGTTCTTTGAAAAGTATTTTCATTATAGTTTACTATTTGTTTTCCCTTTTGTTCTAGAAAACGTTATTTATATATATATATGAATGTTTGTTGTTTTCCTTATACTTCCAGCATAAATACAAATTTATAAAACTTTAAAATAACGAATCACCATCAAGTCAACCAAAATGGTTTGTTAAGATATATATAGTCTAATAAGTTATCAAGTTAACTGACTAGCTGCCATAACTAAACAGGCATTACTAACACCATCATAGATGTCATTTTTACCACGACAAAGCTGATGAACAAGATCATCATCATTGTTTTTGCATCCGTTTTTCCATGCTGGTATGAGTTGGATGAGTTTTATTTTTGGAGCAGTACTCTACAGGTGGATGCCCTTCCTGTTGCCAACCCTTACATACTCTTTGTAAGTAAGTTAGTTTTTCCACAAATCTTTAACCATTGAACAACTGATCTGCGGTCAATTGTCATACACAGGATGTGAACAAATGATCACCGGCAGACAAGTGATGTCAACAATCAAGACTTTGTGGGGACAAATGCAAACATGTGCACACACACACACACATATATATATATATATATACGACATGCTTCTATACAGTTTCTGTGTACCAATTTCACTCACAAGGCATTGATCGGCCCAAGACTATAGTAGAAGCCAGTTGCCACACAGTGGAATAGATCCCGGTACCACATAGTTACGAAGCAAACTTCTTAACCACACAGCCATGCCTATCATCATCATCATCGTTTTTACGTCCATTTTTCCATGCTAGCATGGTTTGGACGGAGAGAGTTATTGAGGCAGAATTTTTACGGTCGGATGCTCTTCCTGTCACCAACACTGATCACCAAACGG
>JAOPJM010001738.1:4601207-4611311 GCA_027124095.1 Muusoctopus leioderma
TATATATATATGTATAATGAGAGTATTAAACTTACTTTTAAGAGCTTTTCATCTTTCATTCTGAGTTCTTTGGAGACCACAACCATCAAAGGTGGTGATACGTCCTCCTCTTCTTTCTTCTTGCTACTTTTAGCAGGAGCTGCTGGCTAGTAACAAATACCAAATATTGGAGATTCAGAAACTTATCTTTATCAGTTCAAAACAAGAGAAACAAAATTATTTTTTTTTTTTTTAAATCTTACAACTTAGTGATGAAATTGTATTTTATATTTTCAGTATCTCTTATGAAATTCTTCCAATAAATATACACTGTTCTCTGTTAGTGGGGGATACCATGACAAAGGAAATAACATTGATACTGGTGCATGACATACTTAAGACATGAAGTATATAGGATTTAAGGGAAACTAAAAGTATCTACATTTTCTTATGATATAAGAGGATACTTTAAAGTAGAAATACGGATAAGAACTCAAGGAGAGCAAAGGCTAGCAAGCATAAAGGTATGTGGGCACTGGTATTACCCCCACCACCATTTCAACCTGTCAATAAGATTAATGCACACGTCCACAGAAACCCCACTACTGCCAAAATTAAAATATACATATTGTAATGACATTTTAGCCTTGCTTGTCAAACCCAAATGACCAATATAACACAATTTGCCTGTGATAATTTCAGTTCATTAAAACAGATACCAAAGATTACTAATAAAATTAACTTTCTTTGACATTATCCACAGATAGTAATTTTGTGATTCAGTCTATGTATATATTAATAAATTTTGAATTATTTGTAATAATTACTATAAGTATTTAGACATGTGTATTTCTTAAAGTGAATTACCAACTTCATTTTTTTTCCTTATGGACAATGAGTGAAATCAGACATAAAAATACTCTCTTTTAATTTCAATCTGAAACATATGGCTGATTTCTGTACCTCAAAAGAATACAGTTACTATTTCCATTTTATCTTTTATAAAACTACCATCCATTAGTAAAGTGTTTTGTATCAATTTAATCTCATGAATGATCTTTTGAACATAAATTCTTTTAGAAGCTGAACTAGATTTCTGAATAATGCTTAATTGAACCTTAAAATTTTGACAATAAATAAATTGGACTTGAGCCCAAGTATGTATTTCCAAATGTGAACTATAAAGTGATATGAATGAAAATAACATTTGGTTACTCAATTCTTGTTATTTCCTTTCTCCATACGATATATAATTTGTTCTTTCTTGGACACTGTTCCTCAGAACTGACTGCTAAATAAGCTATTGGTTACCTGGATAACACTCACTTTTGGGCTCATAGAACATTTTTAAAAATCTAACTTTAGTAAATACTCAAATATTTGTAAGATAAATAAAATCAAATGATCAACCTTGCCACGGCCTACACCAGCTGATTTCCCAGCCTTAGACTTCCCCTCCGGGGCAGTCTGAGGACGGGCTGCTATTGGTGGCGCATCAGGTTCATCATCATCATCATAGTCAACAGGTCCAGCTTTCACAGATACTACAGGAGTCGTCTTAGGAAGATTTGGAGCAGGTTTTACAGCTTTAGTTGGTTTTTCAGGCAAGTTTGCACGGGCTTTTTCAAGAGTTTGTATAAGTTGATCTTTAGATGCAAGCTGAAAGAAAATAGATTGAGAGATTATCAAAAAAGGTTTAAAAAAGTGTGTGTGTGTGGGGGGGGGGGGGGGGTCATTGAACTTCGACATAAAATGTCTTCAACAAAGATTTCACTGAAAGAGTAAGAGAGAGATTCATCCAATGTGTGTATAAAAAATGTAAATGTTACAGCTCACACCTTGCAGGTTTGGCCAGCCTTGTTTGAGGTTGCATCTCATAAGAGGTTTCTTGGATATGTTAATGATAGTCCTATCATAGGTGTTCATTTTCAGCTGAACCATGCACCTTCACAATGCATGTATGCTTGGACATGAACATGAGAAAACCAAATAGAGAGAATTGTGCAAAAGAGAAAGTGTGTGTGTGTGTGTGTGCACATGCAAAAGTAAAAGATCAAGAATGTGTCTGATTGCATGTATGAGAGAGAGTGAAAGAGTGTGGGCATACATGTTAATGTGCACATGCACTCATAAATAAAAACTCACAAGCTTAACAGGCTATAACAACATTGTGTGTCGATTTACCTTTGCTTTAGTAGTAGCTCTGAACATGCACTCATAGCCAACATGTATCATAAATGGAACAATCGATTCCTGAGCCTTCTTCCGCACTTCACCATTTCTGTCTTCCATGCAGCTCAACAAAAGTGGCACACATAATTTCAATTCATTTGGAAGAGATTTTATATTGGGTAGCTTTTCACTCATCCAACCTAGCAGCTGCAAAATGAGAGTCAATTGTATTAGTAAATAGAATTAAAATATTTAGGAATGCTTAATAATTAGTTAATTTTTTTTCTCATATATTATCGCCTCCGTATACACACTAATCACTGGCAAATGTCATGATATGCTGGAGCTTATTCCAGTTTTTAAGATTGAAGCAATTGAATCATCTGCTCCCACTGGATACAATACAAGTCTATTACAAGTTTTGCTCACGGGAGTATTTGAGTGCAGTACTACAAACAAGGCACTTAACAATTATACAGTGCCCCATGCTGCTGGTTACAGTAGTGAACTGTCTTCTATTTACAGTTAGGTTAACTGGTCACTGGGTGATAAGTGACTTTGCCAAAATCACAGCACATCATCAATTACAGAATATGAACTGTAAACTTTTCAGTCAGCAGGCTGTCATACTATGAACCAAGTTAATTGCAAGTCTTTTAGCATCGATATAGATAAATGTTCAACTTAATGCATGTACACACTTAACTTTATAAAAACAAATTAAATCATTTTCAAACATCATGCTGACAGTTTAATGTCCATTTTTTACCCTATGCATCTCAATAATGTCATCTCATCTCTAAGGCCCAATGTTCTTAAATTCAACCTACCTACCTACTTTCACAATATATTTCCCAATAATCTGACAATAGCCTAAAGTCACTAATAACAAAAGTAAATATTTAAGAAACAAAGAATACCTCTGCACGCAGAAGTGGATTTTCTAGTTTCAGTGCATCAAAAAATGCTTCACATTCAACTAAGGCGTGTATGTTACAGTGCTCCACCCAAGCATTTAGAGCGGTTACAGCAGCAGCCCTCAGATGTACCTAGAATCATCAAATCAATAATTAAATGAAAACATCTTAAGAAATTAATATAAAAAGAGAAATCAGAAAATATTGAAAAAGTGTAATAATTAGAAATGGCAATGAGCTGAGTAAGATTTTAAAAAGAAAACCTAAACTTGCCTTATTATCTCCAAAACAGTTAATTATGTCTGGCCCAACTGTTCGGATATGTTGCTTGCAATGAGGACCAAGAGCAGTACCCAAAGTGCCAAATATGCCTAATGTAGTTATTACCTGAAAAGTTTGAAACAGAAGTCAAGATCAAGATTTATCCAGACTAATTAGTTATAAAACATATATTCTATTTTATTTTCTATTTAATGCCATGTCACATGCTTGAAAATATAATTTTGAAGCATAGATTCAATTGTTAAAATATATCTAGGTTATGGTGTAGAATGAAGCTAGAACTCCATTCTTTCTTAGATCCTTTTTTGTAGTATGAGAGGAAAATTTAGTCACTTCACTTCATTCTAGATTAGGAGTGTATGAACAAATTTCATCAGCCTCAAAGGCATTGAAAGCAAAGATGATGCAGGCGGGACTCAAACTCATAAATATCAGGCTAGAAACTAGTAACTAGTTGAGCACTCTATGCTTTTGTGTCAACTCCAAAACTCAAAACTTTACATAATGTAAAATAAATAGGTAACCTTTATAACTGATATCTTTGTATCTATATATTGTAATAAGAAATAAGATGAAACAATAACAATATCTAATTTAGTAGTAACTTTGCAGTTATTGAACAATTTCAAATATAAATTAAAAAATATATATATATATATATTTTTTTCTGTTTTGGATCTTAAAAAGTAGAGAAAATCTAAGATGACATAAACAAAAGACAACTATTTTCTGGAGTGAACTTTATTTCAGAATTTATATAATGGAAAAAGAAGTCAGTTATATAGCGAGTTAAATTGATATTCGCTTGAAAGACTAGCTTGCTAAAAGATATCACAGTTCTTCTTTATGGGAACATCTTTATAGTATGGATTATGATTATCTGTTGCTGCAGTTGTTTAGAGTAGTATGGATTAGAATTATCTGTTGATGTTGCTTTTAGTGGTATCTAGAATATCTATGAGAATATAGCATTCACTGAAAAAAGAAGAAAAAATATTAAGTATGCAAAAGAGAATCTGAAAATAAAAGTACCAAAAATCTAAGCATTTGTGTATTTACCATGTTTTTGTTTGCCTCTCCAAGTCTGGCTTTTAAAGCTTCTGGTAATTGACCCAGATTAGGCAAAATAAACTTGTTTTCATTCAAGATGACAGTGACTTTTTGAAGACCTTCATTACGAATCTTCCAGTTCTTGTCACCCATTTCCTCAAGAATTTCGTTTGTTATTTTATCACTGAATAAAAGAAATATTGTATTATTGCAATATATTTATAAAAGTTTTAAACTGAAAATTTAAATGTGTTTGAACAATTATATTATGAAAATAAGCTTTTTTCCAGCAGTATCATTGTATAAAGTATTATACCAAGACAAAGGGTGATAAAGTCTCTGATAGGTAGGTCACACAAAGGTCTTCTGAATGTATGCAAGAAAATACAGCATACGGTAAGCACTTGCGAGCCAAATTACACCAATTCTGCATAGTCTCAAAGTCAAAGAAAAGCCCTATACTTGAGAAACAAATTATTTTGCTTGCAGAATGAACATACTGAAATCAGTAGAATTTGATCACCTGAACAAAGCAGTGGAAAAGTTTTAAGATCTAGCAAAACTCAAATAATTTACCTAATATCTATACGAGTAATAAGATCTTCCACGTTGACAGTTTCACTTCCATTATCGTTATCCTCACTTGCATCCTCAGCTTCTTCATTAGCATTCTTTACTACACCTCTTGTAGGTGCTGCTGGTTTTTCCTGTTTAGCCTATGTTAAACAAATTTATTAATTATACACAGATGAATAAAACTTTTTTTTTTGTTGTACTTGTTAAAATAAAATGACAATAAATTATATTGAAAGTTCTACAATATAACTAATTTATGTAAATAAAATAGTTAAACATTACAAATAGCCATTCTGTAATTTTTTTCCTAAAGATTTCTTAACATCTGATTCTTCAATCACAAAAAATGCCATTCAACATTTTTATTTTGAATAATTTACAAAAATGTAGACATTTAATAACCATACCCATGCAAGCATGAAGAAATGAAAATAATATGACAATGATGATGATGATGATGATGATGATGATAGCACACCTTTTCAAATTCTGCATCAATTTGTTGTAATAATGCAGGTTTTTCATTTTCATAAAACATACGTAAAGAAGGTCCCATATACATATAGACAACACCTAGCAGCTGAATGGCAGCAGTCCGGACAGCCTACAAGTAGAAATATTAAGTCAAATAAATTGCAAGACTTAAAACATGTGGAGTACAAACAACTTAATATTAATTTTATTTTTTAAGAGTCAAAATTATCATAGCAACTTTATTAGCACATATTTTAATTTCATAAGCAACAAAAAATAAAAGTTATAAAAAAAATTAATATGAAAATAGTGTAAAGATAAATCAAATAAATAGAAATTTACCGGATTTGTAGCAGCTAATGCTTTCTTTACATTTTCATTCACAGACTTGACATTTACTCTAGAAAGGAAGGGTTAACATTAAATAAACCAATAGCATGGTTAACAATATGACTAACACCGCTGCAAATCAACAAAGCAATCTCTCTCTATCTCTCATTGACATGGCTTGAACAATTTGGAAAATGTAACATTTACATTTCTGTAAGAAGATATTTATGGCTGTCCTACTGTCATAAATATAAAGTAAAACTAGCATCTACTCTCCAATTAGATAGACTCAGGTAAATATTGCCTTTGCCCACAATTATAAGAAATTCTTGTGAAATTGTTACAAGCCATGATCTGTAAGACTAAACAACCTAAGATTTTCTACCAATAATCCCTAATGTAAACTTCTAAGAAATTAGCTAAAATTTGCTTTAAAAATTATTAAAAACAAAATTTTAAATATTAGAAAACTGAATAATTCAAATTTAACCAATAATTGATTTGATTAATCCTTGCCAAGGACATTGTGCTGTGCCTTTAGACAACGTAATTAGCTGCATTAATTAGTCTAGCTTGAAATAAATACCACTTTTATTTCATAGTCATAAAGGAATCATTTGAAGTCAAACAATAAAACACCTGCTACAAAATTTATCCAAAGACATAAAACTACTGTTAATATGTAGTATAAAGCTATGTGTAAAAATTACATAAAATGAATGCTAATTAAAAGTAAAAATGTGTAAAATAATTGTTACTTGTAAACAGGTGATGACTTTTTGTGTAGAAGAGAAAGTCAATGAAATCAAACTAAGCCTATTACTGGTATTTATTTCAAATGAAATCTGAACTCCAAACTAAAAGATGCAGAGACAACATTTTAGATAATTCATATTTTTAAATTCAATTTTACATGTTGAAGAGCATGCCATTACTTTGTATAAAAGTTTTGTTTCAGTTTTTTTTCTTCTACTGCTTAGTCTGGAGGGAAAGCAGTGACCATCACCCTTTTTCAGGGCCTCCGAGACTGGTGGGAGGAAGTTATCTTCAGACCAGAGACCTGACCCAAATGCTTCGAACAGAGTGTACTCTGCTAAAAGCACCAGGTGGCGGTGGCGGTGGTGGTGGTGGTGGTGGTGGTAAAGCAGCCGACGGATTAAGCCTACCACCCAAGTAGGTCATGGCGGGATTTGAACTCAGAACGCAATAAATACCACAAAGCATCTCGTTCGACGCTCTAACAATTCTGCCAGTCCACCACCCTAGACTGGTACCTTATTTATCTACTCTGAAAGTATGAAAGGTAAAGGTGACCTCAGTGGGATTTGAACCCAGAGCACAGTGAGCCGGAACAAATACTGCAAGATATTCTGTTTGATACGCTAACGATTCTGCCAATTCACCGCCTTAACACCTTAAAACATTTATAACCATATAAATCTAACGTTTTCCCTGCACTATCTACAGCATTCTCTCGGTTAGTCCTCATTAATTCCAACACCAGCACCATTTCTCAATATTTTAGGACCAAAAAAAAAAAAATACTTATTGCAATAGAGAAAATATATTTACTTGAGTCCAAACTCTTTTATTGCTTGAGAAAGCCAGTTTAATGCTTCAGCATGGTTCTTGGGATTCTTTTGAGCAAAGGCAAAACTGATCACCTGGAGAGATGAGAAAAAAATTCATTTTATAAGAATTATTTTTTGAAATAACAGATGCACAGTGATAGAATGATGTGTTTTGAGATTGAACTTTGTAACATATTACAACCAATAAAAGCATATATTGACATCAAGTAAAGCTGATAGTGGGGTAGAGTACTAACAATGATCAAATATGTTGCTGATATTTGATTTCAAACAACAATTAGCCATTTCATGGTTTATAATCTAAAGCAAATATTATTAGCAGACATAATACTAATATTAAATAAATATTAGATTAGGCAGGAAAATAACATTACACCTATTTGAATACATCATTGTTTGTCTAAAAATTATTTTTCCAAGCTAGCATGAGCTAGATGATTTTTGAAAATTTGGGTGTTTTCATACAATTCTTTTCAAAGGGGGATAGCCTCTGTGCACATAACCTCACAGCTATTTTGCTTCATACTTTAAATCAATAATATTTGAAAGAAAAAAAAATATTCAACAAGAAAAATGCTTACCTCTTGACAAACAAAATCCAAGCTTATACTTTCAGCTATATAACTTAAAGATTCTTTACAAGTATTGCCAGTTTTCACAACACTAATTTTTTCAGCCATACTCTCAAGGCAGAAACCAGCAGAACATTTGGAAAAATTAGCTTTCTGAGCAAGCACACCAATCAATTCTATTTTCAATTTTAATACCTGAAAATTGAGACCATAAAAAATTATCTATCAATATACAATGTACATGTACACACACACAAACACAATACAAGCACCTACAGGATGTTTCTCCAACATTTATACTTTTTATTAAAATACAGTTAACAAAAAGAAGTTTTTTTTAATAATTATTTCAAATCTTTAATAGTTTAACCGATTTTTTTTCCATGCTGATGTATGTATAGGTGTTAGATAGGTCTGCAATATAGTACTTTGCACGTGTTTCAGACATGCATTATCTAATCTGAGGCTTAACTTTCAACGGTCTGATTCAATAACTACATCCTCTACTCTATGTATCCTTGTCTTCTAATTCAACACTTTTTCAACCAGCATGTATCAACAACTTGCATTACATGCCCATATTAACACAGTCATCTCTTGCATATATCAACTAATATAATAACCAATCACCTTCTCAGGTCACTTGATCTCAACAAGTTACATTGCATATCCAATGATCCTCACTCAACTCATTTTCCTCTAGACATTCTCTAACTTCGTTTAAATTCTACATACATATACAACTGTACTTCAAACTGCTACTCCCATGTAAAGTCTTTCCTCATTTTGAATATTGAGTATGACCATATCCATGAAGTTGTCAAAGTTGTGTGCTCCAAATAACTAGAATCTTAGTCTTGACTATATTCGCCAACAAGATCTTTAAGACCAGTCTTCTATCTTTCAAACTTTGTTTTTACAATTCCTATATTAATTCTACAATGAGAATTATGTAGATGTCAATAAATAACTCTCATGGAAATGGCTTCAAGCACTAGGCTGAAGAAGACAAGAGGGAAAAGAGACTTGGTTGACACCAACCAGTATATTGTATTTATTTTCATTGAACTTAATGCCAAATTTGACACTACTTTTACATCTTTCACACATGTCCTGAACACTTTCAACAATCCAGTCATCCACACCTAAGTTTCTCATTGCCAACCAAACTAGAATACAATACAGTCAAAAGTTTTTACCAAGACAACAAATGCAAGTTACAGATTTTTGTTTATTATTAATTTCATTCAAGAACATGAAATATATTGAACATTACCTGAAAATTATTGTCTTTTAGTCCTGGCTTTTTACATATTACACGCACAAACACTTGCGTTGGAATTTCTTCTTTTCCTAAACCTTTTACAAGCTGCAATAGTAAACATAATTTTTTATTTCATATGCAAAAACTGTTCTTGTGTATAGAAATTTTGTGTGAAAACCAAAATTTAATAAGGAGAGACTTGATAGGCAACTGGATGAAATTTAATAAGGAGAGATTTGATAGGCAACTGGATGATCACAATTTTGATTCATTGGATCATGTCAGAGCTATTGCAGTTAGAGTCACATGTTCCATTTTCCAACTGGAAAAACTATATGGATTCTTTAAAGAAACCTTAAGCTAGTATAGATTTAATTTAAATAAAGCAATACTTTACTATTTGTAAATTTCTTATACGAAAACAGCCCTGCTGGGGACATGTGACACATCTAAATCTAACATTACTACAATGAAATTCAAAACTATGATCAACCAAAACCATGCTTTTATCTTCTTGTTAAATTTGGGTTTTAACCCAAATTTCTATACAAAAAGACAATGTTTTCAACAATGAAATATATTCATTTATTCATTGGAAGATATTGTCGATAGTTTCTTTCATTTTAGTCAAATAGTATTACTATTTAAAATGAATGATTGCTAAAGAAAATACCAAGGAAATCAGCATCTGGAAACCTACCTTAATTGTATAAGAAACATTTATTTCATATTAAAAGATGAGCAATATATATAATTATATATATATATATCATCATCATCATCGTTTTATGTCTGTGTTTCCATGCTCGCAAGGGTTGTACGGAGATTTCTTGAGGCAGCATTTTACGGTCAGATGCCCTTCCTGTCACCAACCATACTGATTAAGTATGGGAATC
>JAOPJM010001738.1:4658512-4671103 GCA_027124095.1 Muusoctopus leioderma
CATTGAGTACTCTTTTAACACAGTCACCTTTGTTTTGATAACAAAAAACACATCAATATATATATATATATATATATATATGTGTATATATATATATATATATGTGTATATATATACACACATATAAAGGTGTGTTTGTTATTTCCTTTCACCTTATCTACTCAACCCTACCCTCATTTCACCAACAGTGTTGTCACTTCCCCATATTAATACCTCCCCCTCCCCTGCTGCCGCCACCCCCGTTACAATCAACACCACCAACAATAATATCAGCAGTAGCGTCACAATAAATCCATCCCAGCTTCACAACCATCACCACAAGCGAGCCAGCCTCTATGTAGTTGCTCGACCTGTTAGAAATACCAGCTAAATTCCCTTTAAATAACACCCTACCATCTTTTAAAAAAAAAAAAAAAGGAATGACACAATTCGGATAATAGATGAATTGTCTGGAAATAAGATGGGATGGTCATGGCTGGAACGCTTTGATCATAGGTCTACTCAATCAGTATTGACCTAGGGCTAAACACAACAACGACCACCACCACCACCAATTTCCCCTTACCCACTTCGTCACTGCCTTCCGCCATGTTGAAATGATCTACTTACCTGTACGCCCATCTGTAAAAGTCTCTCTTCTTGGTTTTATATTACCTTATTGGGAGTATTCGTTTTAGAAATCAACATTGTTTTTAATCTATTTTCTTGTCTATACAATAAACATTTATTTTAAAGAACACATATCACACACTAACGCACACACATTCCATATATTATTTTTATTATGATTATTATTATTACATATATTTCTACTTCGCACCTGTTACTGACTGGAAGTCGAGCGCTAGACTTCCCTTATACTTATTACCTGGCTGGCTCAGTGAGTCACCTTCTCAAGAAGTAAAACAAAGCTAAAATTTTAAAAAAAATTAAAGAAAAAGGTGAACTACTTTCAGCCTGTGAGTAGTTTACAGGTGTGTTTTAAGTGAAGTCCAGTCTCTGTGTACACCTGTACAGCACATTTATATTTTGTTTTGGTTTTCAGTGCATCCACTTTGGGTACATATACTTACACGTTAAAACACTTCTACCTGGTACAGTTGGTGAGTATTCAACTTTTGTCTTGATTATTTCATGTTGTTAACACACACACACGCATATATATTTTTGATCTTGTTTAACTCTTGTTAGGGTGATAGACATATATATATCTCAACTCCTAAATTTCACTTCCGAAAACTTTCAAATAAATAATCGTATTTTTGTTTACTTTTCTTCACGACTTACTTTTATTTTTTTCAGTAAGAAATATCTTATCAACAATCCTAGCTTAATAACTTAAATGTTTTTTTTTTAATAAGTCACTTTGTGTTTCTAATTTTTTTTAAAAACTTCTTAATAAAATTAATGTCCTGTGTAATATTGTAACAGTGGTGTTGAGAAATGAAAACAGTATTCTATAATAATAATAATAATCTTTTCTTTTATTGATAATAATAATAATAATTGTTTCTAACATAGGCATAAGGCCAACAACCCCAGTACTTGAATAATAATAATTATTATTGTTGTTTTCCATATTGTTCGATGAACGGAGTTGTTTCATATATTCTAACATGAAAATATAAAAATATTTCGTTTCACTCCTCCACTAGATGGGCCAGGGACTTCTTACCTGTGTTTGCTTGTGTGTGTGTTTTGGAAACGAGTTTACTTATGTAGTATTTTCCTCCAATTCAGTCACTCACTTTGATCAGTTAATTAATTATCCCAAACTTCATTAACCTATTGCTAAGCGATGTAATATTTTGCTTACCTGGATATTTATTCAGAACATAAACCACAACAATGTGTTCTTTCTCACACGAACATGTTTTTAAATATTTGATTTGTGCCACGCAACTACAACATACGGTCAACTATTTGAATTTAAAAAAAACAAAGACAAAACAATTAGACGCCCACCAGTATGTAATTATTAATTAACCCTAAACAGTGCTGGATTTAGACATGGTGAGGCCTTAAGCTATATAAAGCTTGGAAGCCCCTTGTTAAAAAAAACTACACCAGAAAGTCTCACAAAAATTGAAAACATATGTGCCTTTTAATTATTTTGAGGCCCTAAGCTGTAGCTTGTTTAGCTTATGTCTAAATCCTGCTCTGACCCTGAGATACTTAACTTCCTAGACTGGGATAACTATCTTCAAAGAAAGATACCCAAAGGTCGTAAGCAACAAGGAAGCCACACAGACACGCACAACTCTAATGGGCGTGGTGTGTTAGCCAATACCTTTACTCGCGATAAATTTTATTCCTGTTTCTCAGATTACTTTTAGCTCTTGAAAACTTTATCGAAGTTATTCAATGTAGTGTTTTCACTCTGAAAACTCTTCAGCCGTCCCATCTAGCCGGCAAACTAAGCAGCAGCTCTATTATATTATAAAATAACATTTTTACATGATGACTCAATACAATATAAAAAATTATATATACATATAAGATTAATTTAAAAGCTATTTGTCTGTTCATCTTCTTCGTTGACCTGAAACATTATTTTAGACGAGGTCATTCAATGCTATTTTCGTCTCATTCTCTTTGAAGACGGATTTATTTACGAACACTAAACAATTCATAGAACTGAGACGATTTAAAATTTGTTGTTGCTTAGCCCAAGGTCGGTCCTGAACGAGCAGACCTATGATCAAAGGCTTTCCAGCCGTGATCATCGTCTTTTTTTTTCTTTCTTTTTAGAACTTCATTACCAAATGTGTCCTTCTCGTTTTTAAGACTATGGTGTAATTTGAAGGAGATTTTAGCTGCTGGTTTTAGCCGGTCGAGACATCACATAGAGGTCCCCCTTCACCAGTTAAGGTTCATTTTCTTGATGCCTTACCACCAATTTGGCCATTGTCACGGGACCCCCGACCATATTGGTTTGTCTGTTTATATACTGTAATTTTCTGGTCGAAATAAATGAATTGAAATTCTGATGTTTGTAACCTGAACAAGTTTTCAAGATCTCTCTCTCTCTCTCTGTCTCTCTGCCCCCACCCTCTCTCTTAAGTCGGATGTTTGTGAAATGAAATCTAGAATTATAAATGATAATAAACATGTCACAACCAGCCTGCTAGCCAACCCATATTGCTGTTAAATCTTGACATGGTCTTCCTTCCTTTTTAGTTCATGACACCGTTTTTATTCAACGTTGTTTAACTTTTTCTAAACGTGTGCACTCATAATTACGTATGTGTCCATATTTTTTTCTCTCCTTTGATGTCTGTATGTATATATATATATATATATATGTTAATTTTCCTTTCATGTGTGTTTTTATTTTTTTTAAAAGGATTTCTTTCATGTCTGTGTGAATGAACAATGTTTTTTTTTTTTTTTTCACTCTTCTTATTTATCCTTTTAATATATATGCATGTCAGCAGAGCCGGGTTTAGGCATCAGCTAAACGAGCCACAAGGGCCTCAAAATGATTAAAAGGCATGTATGTTTTTAATTTTTGTGAGACCTTCTGGTGTAAATTTGTTTAACAAAGGGGCCTCAAGCTTTATATAACTCTTAGGGCTTCACTAAGTCTAAATCCAGCACTGTTTGTCAGCATACATACACACATATCATTTATTTTTTTAAACGTATATAAAATATATCTGTACTTAAAAAAAAAATTGAAGTACATATGCGTGATCTCTCTCACATTTAAGTCAACCTCTGGATTGTAATCACGCTTGGGGCTCTATTATGTTGTTGTGAAAAGCATCATATATTTTATTAGTATTTCTATATTCTTTGGCTAAAATATGTTAACGACGTAAAATTTTTAGTGTCACCTAAGTTGTTTTTTTTATTGGCGATCTTTGCTTTTAGGACACCACTTTCACTTTCGTCAGGACGGTGAGAATGTTGGAGGAGATGCCTTGTGGTATTTGTTCCGGCTCTTTGCGACCGGAGTTCAAACCCCGCCGTGGCCTACTTGGGTGGTAGACTTAATCTGTCGCCCAGTTTAACACCATCACCACCTGGCTACCCTTGGGTGTCTTTAGCAGCGGAGTCCACTCTGTTGCAAACATTTGGGCCAGGTCTCTGGTCTGGGGATACCTTCCTCCCTCCCTCCTTCCCGTCCACCAGTCTCGGAGGCCCTAATAAAAAAGGGGGTTTGGCACTACCTTCCCCCCTCCCTCCTTCCCGTCCACCAGTCTCGGAGGCCCTAATAAAAAAGGGGGTTTGGCACTACCTTCCCTCCAGACTGAGCAGTAAACAACAAAAAGGACTACATAATCCTATTTCTCATTTTCTTGTGTGATTTCAGGAAACTTTGGCTGCTATTTCCCATAGATCAATGGACCACATAGAGGCTACTTTGTTGGCTTGTCATATCCATAAATATTTAGTCTCACTGTGAAATTAGTCCTTCGAAGACTTTTTCATCAGCTTGGGGTAATGAGAATCGAAATAACCAGTTTCATTGTTATTTAACAACTCCTCATTATTTTCTTACCAAACTGCCGATGATAATAGCGGAAAAATTATTTAAGCTCATCAGAAGACATAATTGCATTAAGAAAATTACAGTAAAATAAAATATTGATGGAATAGAGTAGCACAGGAAAATAAAATATTGATGGAATAGAGTAGCACAGGAAGAAAACTAAGATAATTATCGGAGGTCTTCAGGAATTGGTTTGAAATTGTAATGAAAGTCTTGGCACAAGACAAGCTAATATCAGAGAGAGATAGAGAAGTTGTGAGTTATCTAAAACCAACCTGAGAAGGGGGCTGGTATGGGGGTTGATTTATTATTATAACTTCTGTCTTTACAATACTGACACAATTTTTACTGTTACTACATGGTACTTCATCCACGTCAGTCTACTGTACGGTATGGTATGGTATATGTTTTAATGTTTCTGTTTTCACATATATATCGAGTGGTTTCTCAACCTGTTGCATGGGGGCAAGATGTTGCTTTCATGCTCACTACCCTCATTATATATATATATATGTTGGTGTCACGATAAAACGCACCCAGTACACTCTGTAAAGTGGTTGGTGATAGGAAGGGCATCCAGCCGTATAAACCATGCCAACATCTAAGTGACCATCAAGTAGTAGTGTTCTACCTTTTCTGCAATCACTACAATAGTTGCTGCTCTTCTGAACTTGGTTGCTCAGTTTCCATAACTTAATATATTCTTCACACTGGTTTGTTTTTAGGATAATGTATCTCATACTACTTTGACTCCTATTAAGCATTCTCCGTTAAAACTACATCCCTTTAAAACTTCCTACCAATTTCTTCTTGCCAAATGATAGCAATTCAAACCTCATTAATTTCACCAAACTATCCTAAAGTATCCCAGAGTAATACACTTGATTCTTTCTCCTTGGACTAACTAAAATAAAATCATTACTTGTCTCAGTCTGCCTCATTGGAAAATTGGTAAAATAATAATGTCTTAGAACCTACTTAAGGTAGTAGGGGCACCACTACAGGGATTTCTGGATGTCTTCTCTTGGATCATATCAAGATATATGCTTAGTACTACAGGCTAACAAAATACTCCAAGTTGTAGTGTTCCTACTGCTTATAACTCTACCTCTCCATTTATAGTTAAGTTGATTGAGCCATGATGAATATGATGTCTTTACTGGAGACACATCACAGCCCATGTGATGAGATATAAACTGATGAACTTTCAGCCAATAGGCCAGCACCTTACTGATCCACTGGAACTCTATCTCATTTCATAGCTGAGTCATTGACAGCCATAAAATACAATTGTAGAATCATATCACTCATTGCTGCAATGCAAACCAAATATAAAAACAATTTTTAATCTAAGGATACTGAGCTATCTTGTCATATACAAATTCACAACTTATCACTACAGAAAGCAGCCAGACCAACTGAATATGAAAAGGTAAATTAAACTACTCCAGGTAAGTTATACACTGAGTAATATTTGTTAGCAATGCATGACATAAAACTGAAAATCATAAATTATTGCAAAATATTTAATGTAGTGCAAGATATAGAAACTAAAGGAGAGGCTTGTTACAGGGAAATTTCTGACTGTTTTAGTGAAAATCCATAACATAATCATCCAACTTTCTCATTTGTGTGCATTGTACCAACACAAAAAAGTGAATTTAATATAACTTATACTATGAATGAATAATGCAATTTTACAAAATCTTGATTTTCAAACCTGCCAATTTCACATCTACCCAAGGATTTTAAACCTGATTAAATTCTATCAAAAGCAGAGATGATTTCTTACAGAGCTAAAAGGGCATATATACCATCATCATCATCATTTTACGTCCGCTTTTCCATCCTTGCATAGGTTGGACAGGTCCTCTCCAACACAGCATTTCACCACTTCTCTCAATCTTTTGTCATCTCCTTCCTGAGGTTCAGCATTCTGAGATCTACTTTCACCACCTCTGACCATGTCTTCCTTCCCCTGGCACTTCTTCACCCATATGCATTACATATTTGTACCAGTGCAATCTTCTTTCTTGCACACTACATATAATTCCTCTTATACCCAGTTTTTCTCTCAACTCATCTGTGCCTTGTTCATGCACATTAACATTACACATCCAGCAGAGCATACTTACTTCATTTTTTTCCAACCTTCACACATCCTCTGCATTCAATGCCCATGTCTTGCTACCATGCAACATCGCACTTCATATACACGCATCATACAATCTACCCTTCGCTCAGAGAGAATCCCTTTGTTGCCAGCAGAATTACAGTTGTGTGATGTTTATATTTCTTAATAATTATCAATGTGAACTGAAATAGCTTCAACTCGAAATTGAAACCAGATCACATTCACCTCACTGCTACCCCGCAAGTGCTCAACACTCCTACAAAAGATGAAACATTGATACTCAGAGGAAATTTTTTTCTTTCATAACAGCAAAGATTAATTAAGCGGTAAGAAAAATCTCCCTTTGAATAAAAGATTCTATTATATAAGCTAGATTCATGGACACCTCCAACCTAATTTTCAATTAGATAGAATAAATAGTATGTAGTCTATCAAATAGACCAATGCAAAGTTGTGGCTGGAAAATATACACACAATTTACAGAATTCATCCCCTTATCCATTTGACCACTATGCTTCTTCAAAGATAAAGCAGTTTTGTTTTGTTAACTCAAGGAATGAATTATTAAACCCTCTAAGATTGAGTTTCTCTAATTGGATGTCTAACAGTACCGACCTATCAAATGATTAAACATATGAAAATCATGCTAAATATCATGTCACAACAGAAAATAGTAGTATGTAAAGTTTTTATAAATGTAAAGTTTTGAAATTACACAAATGTATAGTTTGCATAAATCTAGTTGCTGAATCAATGAAAAGAAAGAAAAAACACTCCACAGAAAAAATATCTAAATATCTATTTTATACAAAATGAACGTGCATATTTTACTTCAATTCTAACTGTATTGAACAAAGAATTTATAATTTCCAGTTGTTCTTTGATCAGGTTTAGTACTTATTTCCTCACTAGGCAATACAAATAAAGACTAAAGTATAATTCAAGTTGGAGAAAGGTTAAAACTAGATTCTTGTAATACGTAACCTTTCCATGTTATTTTGACTGGGACAGAGTTAATTTTTTTAAATACTATTTATAATGTACAAATTAGTCTAGTAAACATACCAAATACTAACTTTTCATGCATTTATAAGAAAATCTAACAAAAAATTAATAATCTGAGTTGAGTAGTTAATAAGATAATTCTCCAGGCTATTTACCTCATCTTTAGAGTATAAATATACAAATTTTTAAAGATGGTTTCAATGTTCACTGAGGTTTTCTTCAGTCAAAAGGGCTCTATAGTCATGTCTCTAGTGTTGGTGCCACGATAAATTCACCCAGAGCACTCTGTAAAGTGTTTGGTGATCGTTCGGAGACAACACAGGATCAAGAGGGCTCTATAGTCATGTCTTGGACATGACAACCTCTCCAGTGTTGGTGCCACGATAAATGCACCCAGTACATTCTGCAAAGTGGTTGGTGATAGAAAGGGCATCCAGCTGTAGAAACCAAGCCATACGAAACATACGTGTGATGCGTGGTCCCCCGACCCGTCTAGGAGAGTGGTGACTCCATTCAAAATCGACGCGGGTCAAAATCACCCGTCCAACCCATGCCAGCATGGAAAACGGATGTAAAATGATAATGATGACTTCATTTCAATTGGTTTGATCTCTGATCATCATAAGATGTCACTCCCAATTTGAATCTGATATGGGACCACGTACACATCCAGCAATAAGAAACCTCATAACAATTGAAGATCAAACGGATTGAGATATAGCATAGATATATATTTTGTTAATATATACTCTAAATATATAGTTAATAATCTGGAAAATTATAATCTTATTAAAAATTCAGTATTTGAGTTTATGTTTGAGTGAAACATAATTATAATATCACAATATAGATCCATATAATTATAATATACAATATTTTTAAACAATAATAAAAGAAAACTATTTTTTTTGTGTTTTTTATTTTTTTATCTATTTTATATTCATTTATTATTAAATTGGAATGAAAATGATGCAATGGTTTCTTGTTTAAAAAAAAAAAATCTTCCATAAGTTATCATTTTTTCCGCTGTGCAGCTATATCGATAAGTAACTTATTTCCAAATAAGAATGTGGGGATAGACAATAATCCAACATATTTCAAAGTTTGAAACATGTTTAGGGATTTCCAATAAAGAGAATAGCAACCAAAGATGCTAGCCAAGCATAGGTGAAAGCCAATAGCACTTACAGACATTGGAAAGTTGGAGATATTCACTCCAATTTTACCCCAAAGAATAAAGAGGATAACTATAGGGAGAATAACAAGAGCAGTGAAGATAAAAGAAACTAATTTTGGTGGTCGTTTCTCAGGCCGTTTAAATTCATGTTGTATGGCTGGTTTTGGAGAATACTGATTCACTGGTGGTTTACTGGGAGCATTCATTTCGGGGAAAGTTAGATCTGCGTCAGCTAAATACCAAGAAAATGGATTTTCAATCACAGCATCTCCAATAATAAGTTCCATGGAGTAACGTCCACATAGAGAGCCAAAGTCTTTAGCACCATTACCAACATCTAAGTCAAATTTATTGGTCATGGAACTATCTGCTTCGGTCACAAATATTATTTCTTGTTTGGTTTTTAGATTGGTAAGTCTTACGAAGGCTTGATGGGCGGTCATTAGCTGACCATTACTTTTATCCTTCAGCTGAAATTTCATAAGAATCTTTTGGTGATAGTCTGCTACTAGTGGGTTGGCAGCTTTGTTGGGATATTGAAGTTTTGTTGTTCTTGTAGCAGTTGTTTGATCTTTGTCTGCAACGCCAATTTCAATATTTTCCAAAGTTACATGGGTGGTCACTTTCACTTGCACTTCAGCTCCAGTTATACCGATGAAACGTTTGTCTGGTTTAGTCGGTATGGCGCTAACTATAATCTTATAAAAACCACGCGTTGGTTTGTTTTGAAGAAAATTTAATTCAAACAAAGATTTATCACTCGTCGGAGAAAATGCTTTTTTGCTCAAGACAACGGCATCATCAGAAATATGACGAGCTGATTCAGCTGTTACACTCAACTTTCCAATAGGAGCACCCATCAAATTGGTGACATGAACTTGAACAAGGGGAAAGGTCGGACTCACAGCTACCGAGCTGGCACGGGTGATAGCGATGGGCACATGGAATGAATTCGTAGTTAGTGTTTTTATAACACATAATAAATGGCAAGCGCTTTTTAGTTGGTGTACATGCTTGCGACTTAAGAAGTAGTTGGTCAACTTTATAACCTTATCTTCTGAAACAGCAGGAGCTTTATTCACTTTATCGGCTAATTTATAGGCACCATCAATAACCAAAGACGTTACATACAGTCCCCCTTCGAACTGTAGGTATTTTTCATCTACTTCATCAGCCTGGGCAATTATATCTTCGATGGAGTCGTAAAATTTAGAAACATCGCCGCTGAGTTCAGTGGCCAATATGAAGGCGTAGCCATGGCTAGCCGGAGAATCATCCTTTTTCAAAGATTCGGTTAGTGCCGCAACTACAGCACTTTCATCAAATGGAATTCCTGAATTTTTCAAAGCATAGAAAGCATGGAATATATCCAAAACAGGAGAATCAGGTTTAATAGAATTAGTAAGAAGAGTTTTGCCAACGTCGATCTTAACCTTACAGCTTTTCAGGAGTTTTGCGGCAGTAGAGACGTGGTACATGGAAACAAGGCTGGACGTATCAGCTTTAAGATTGTTGCAGATTTCTTGAGGATTTGTCGGTGTTTCTCCTAGTAAGAAGAAACCTGCCAAAGCATAGTGAATACTTTGAACATCTTTACTGGTTAATGATGCTTCAAATACAGATTTGAAACGAGCTTGATCAAGTGAAGTAATATATGACAACGGTGTTACGGCTAGACAAGCCGTAAACAAAGCAAAAATACAAAGTGTCCGCATTGTAAAAAATGTTCAGAGGATAATTAGCATAGATAATAGAAAAACAATGATATAATAAGTAATTGTTTTACCTATACCCGAATTAGCGATAATAGGCTTCCTCTCTGGAGATGTAATATATGTTCCTTTGAACGTGGCAATATATCGTTCGTTCGCTGAAAGGAACAAGATGAAAATTTTCCCCTGGCTGTTCTCTTTTGCTACATTAATAATAACGAGTTTCATATAAATAAAAAATTCTAATTACTAAAAATATGATTATTAATTTTAATAATAACTGAATACCTAAAATAAAATATTTTTTATCGATAAATGCGGAATAGTTTACGGAAATGAAATAGCTTTTTACTTCCGGTTCAATTAAGTTGGAACGTAATCGTTTTTTTCTTTTGAATTGAGTTGTATCTCAAATTTTATATCACGGAGTATGTTTATTTATAGTGGACAAATAAATCTGTCGCAAAATATCATCATGTAAAGAGGCATTAGTATATATTTTCCTGCAAGTTAAAAATTAAATAATATACATACCTTGCTTATTGAGACAAGGCAATTTGGTGGGGTCTTACATTATAAATATATTATTTATTTTAATCACGAATTCTTTACTATTAATATTTGAAAATAACACATAGAAATACATTTATAGATAATATAAATGTTGGTGATCCTTCGAATTAAGCACATAAAATGGCCGATCGAAAGATCGCCTAAATTTTAAATTTACAAATCAACATTCATTTTACCATTCTTAAATAGAGAGTGTGGATAGAAAGGAGAGCACAAATGACTGAGATAGAGACGAACAGATAAAAAGTTGGTGGTTCATATTATTCACATTTGGTCTGCGTATATCTGCGGCCAAAGGCCTTAGCTTTCAACAGTTGAATACACCTAGCTCTTAGTAGATACTAAAAGTGATATAACTCCACTGTAAGCAACAACAGTGCTGAGGATTGGATGAGTAATTTGTTGGAGAATTTACCTGCAATAGACTAGCATCCTACCCAATGGGAGATGTTTCTTTCATCTGCTTCTTAATACTATAGAAACCAGAGATAGACACTAACCCTGTTGAACCTTTTGATTCAGAAAAGGGTTCTGAATTAGGTCTGTCAGAGTCAATTAGTTATTGAACTGCCAGTAAAGGAGTGCTATTCTGAGTCCATGGCCAAGACACTTAACTTTTGCTGGCTCAGTATACCTAGCTATATATATTTAAGAAGAATAAGTACATGTCACTGTTGTAAGTAGCGGGTATTTATTGTATAGTAAGCAAGAGATAAGAAGGAAGACAGGAGTTAGAGATATACTTCAAGAAGTAGCAAAAACAAAGTGGAGGTGGGCAGGTCATTTAGCCAGAACAGAGGACAATAGATGGACGGAAAGAACCACGGAATGGATTCCATGAGAGGGATTGAGGAGGGGCAGACAGAAAAAGAGATGGAGGGACGACATCGAAGAATAAATGAAGGCGATAAGGAGAGGTACAGGACCAGTTTGAACTAGAATGGCAATAGAAAGGAAGAGGCTTGAAGAGGGATACATCCAGCAATGGACTGCTATATCCTAAGAGAAAGAAAGAAAAGAAACAAATTTTGTTAGCAGCTATAGTTTAAGTTCTTCTGTTGCTTGGAGTAGGCAATGGGAAATCACTCTATTATATCCTAAGAGTTCCTGAAATAAGCATCATTAAGAGTTCAATTGCCCCCAAAAAATCTTCAACAGAAAAAAGTGGTTACAAAGAAGACTAATCCACAAGACACTGCTTTTTCACAAATCTCAACACTTTGTCATCTGAACCTAAACTCTTAACTCTTAACATCCTGTTAAAAATTTTCCAAATTCTGTAATGACTGAGCAGAAAATACCTTAAAACAGGTTTTTTGGAGCTTATTCATTATGAATTTTACAGGTAAGAAACACAAGTGCTTGAGGTGTTTTCACACAAAAATATTTCACTTTCACCATATATATATATATATAGAGGTAAAAAACAGAAAGCAAAAAACAACAACGATAGACAACAGTAAATTTTTTCAAAAGTTATTAGTTATGACGC
>JAOPJM010001738.1:4674074-4687334 GCA_027124095.1 Muusoctopus leioderma
ACAAATATGGTTGATAACCCTCTTGATTATGATTAACTCAAAATAATGTAAATAGATAAGCATGACATTTGACGTAGAATGCTAAAGGGTTAAGGAAGGATGATAAAGATATTGGGTTGGTGAAGATGGATGGACAGGATAAATGCCATACAGTGAATAGGACCGGGGTGAGATGGATGGATAAACCCAGGCATTATGGTAGGAGAGATGTGGAGTGGTAAGGTGATTTGGGGTATTAAGGGTGATAAAGATACTGGGTGGGTAAAGGTGGATGGGCAGGACAAATGTCAAGGCCCTTCAATAACCATCTATAATCTCAGATGGACTTAAAATAAAGCATTTTTTTTCTCTATTGCATACACATTTATCTGATATCAAATCAAAGAGAAAATCTAAACAAATGAGTTTGTAATTGGTACGCATAAATTCAATAAAGCTATCTCTGTAAGCTTACCCTCTATGAGTATCTCCCTTACATGGAATTCTGACATTACGGGCATCAGGAAATATCTCCATCAGATTACTCCTAATACTATCTTCAGAATCATCATAGGACAAGTTCTTCACAAAAAGTGATTTTGAATCATCTGAAAAACAAGATTTCATAAACTGAAATATATATTGCTCAGTGAACCAACAAGAGAGGGCATTCAGTACAATTAACTCTAATCTTACCAAAGCATCTGAGACTGACCAAGATTACCTATTCATATTTAAATCAGAACATCGATGTAAATTGTTACTGCATTAGTGATAACATGTGATTTCACTAGATAAACACTTGCTGCACACTGTCTGGTATTTTTACAATGTGAATTGTGTTTTCCAAATCCTATTTTTTTTTAAAAATGCCTGAAGCATAACACGTGATGAACTCTGAACCAGATGTTTTCATTGCCAAGTGTGTAAACAATGTCAGACAGCAATAGTGAAAGCAATGATTTCAAGAGCATGGAGTGAAAACTTTTAAAATATTTCCCTTCCAAAATTTTCAAAAGAAACCAGACTCAATCAGTCATCCTCAAAATCCATTGACTATTCGTTTGTTTATTCCAATTCAAGTGCTCTGTATAACAGCAGAGACTAATCGCTATGCAAAACGAAAACAAAGGAAAAAGGAGGATAAACTGGATAAAATATAATATTCGACATTTAGTAAGTTACATAATATACTGGTTAATAACTTATTTTATATGATGATATTTAAACAAAATTAAAATAACTTTTATACTTTAGATTTTACTTGTACTTAGCTTTCAGACAAAAATTCTGTAATAGACTTATGTAACAACCTTTTGTTGTTTTCAAAACGCTGAAATAAATAAAAACGCTGTAGTTGTTTTACAAAACTACTCTAAATTCACGATTATTTTAGAATCAAATTCAAACATATTGGAAGTGTAAACATACCCTTATTTCGGTCTGATCTTTCTGGCTTTGATGCTCCTAAGGGTCTACCCTTTTCAAATGTTAATGTAGACCCTTTAAATTCAATATTTTGCATTGCTAGAACCGTGTCAAGATCGTCTGGATTAGCCAAGTCAATATGTGCAAACCTATAAAAATGAAAGCCATATAATAAATGAGGAAGTGGTGAAAAGTACACAAAACTAATGTAAAAGGGATAACAAAATAAATATAACACACACTTTTTATTGGTACGCTTGCGCACAGAATCAAACTCAATTCCCTTCTTCTTAAGAAATTTCTCAAATTTCTCAGTAGTCACTTCCAGGGGAACATTTCTACACAGAACTGTTACAGGTTCTGAAAAGGAAAATCAGATAATATAAAAAAAAGCATTATATTTGGTCTTCATAAATTTACCATATATACTTGTGTATACGTTGCACTCCTGTTTTATATACAACATTCCTGGCGCAGTACTTGACTCGCAAATATGTCACAGGCTGTGTTTATCAATACTTATTACATATGCTATAATGAATTTTCCCTAAAAATTTTCAAAATTAAACACGAGTTTCTCTCCCAGGATCCCAATCTGTCTTATTTTAAATATACCGGGGAAACACTTCTCTTCCCAGGAATTCCCTGGATATTAAAAAAATAAATATTATTTTCCTTTATATTGTGTTAAGACTAAAAAATCTTTATAATATTATTAAATTAGCAGAATACATTTGTATTTGTTAGATTTGAGCGTATATACATGTGTGTATATATATATATATATATAGATATGTTGTATTGAAACAACATTTTATGATATGGGAACAGCCGGATTTTTAAATGACAGGAAATTATAAGATACATTTTATAGGAAGTTACTCGCATATATTATGACTTTAATTTATATAATTTTCAATGCATTTAATTAAGATAAGCATATCTGATGTCGTTATTGACGGCACAGATATACTAGTATCTATATACTGTGCGATTTATTCTGTTAGGATCTCAAACCCCTTCAAACAAGAATTTCCGAATCATTTGTTTGGAAATATTTTGTGAATCAAGTGGAACTTGAATCGTCAACTCGTAAAGAATGTAAAACACAAAGTGTAGAGGTTGGTCTACGAGTGTAATATATTTTTTTCAAATGTAATGGAAAGCTAATATTTCTTAAATATATATTTCTATCATCAATACTTATTTATTTCTACCAATCATCAAACAAAATGTATTATATAACTTGGAGCGAGCCATTTTTTCGCTATTTAACCCTTTCGATACCAACCTCACTGAAACTGCCCATGATTCTATAATAAAAACGCTTTGATTTAAACCTTTTTGTGACCATATTTCTAATGAAATGCACTGTCCGTGTGTTTCAATTAATTTTGAAAATAATCAAGAATTTCGAGGAGCTTAGTAAAATAACTAACTTTGTCATTAAGCTGGTGTTTGGAATATAACTTAATTAAAAGTTCTTCTATAAAATTATGATGGAAGGTTTTAATCAACTATGAACATTTTAAGATAGGAAGTTTTGTATCATAGAAACATGGGCGGTTTCAGGTGGTCTGGTACTGAAAGGGTTAAAGTGTTCATATTTAAATTTAAACCTTCCATTATAACTTTTTGTTATGTTCCAAACACCAACTTAATAATGAGAAAGCTAATTTATTTACTAAATCCCTCCAAATTCTTGATTATTTTCAAAATTAATTAAAAATCATAGGCAGTGTATTTCACCAGAAATATGGTAATGAAAGGGTTAAAGCAGTCAGCTAACATTGCACACAGTGTTGAATGGCTGTTTTTGGCATCTACAATATTCCATATATTTTGTACTAAGGTTTTGTAGGTTCATAAGACGAGTTGCATGCTGGTTTTCACCTATTTTCATGGAGAAAGGTGTGACTTATACACAGTATATACAGTAATCAATTCCTATATGGGTGCTATTTTAAATTAATCACTGATCACAGGCCAGATGAAAATATACCAGTACTTAAGTTTCAACGACTGCAATATCAGCATTGTACAAATATACAATACGATATAAAGCTGCAAAGCAACATGAAAATGGTGAGATGCATTATCAAGACTGCCAATTGGGCGTGATTACAATTTTAACAAAAGTCATAGAAAACCAGTCTATCTGGATTCAAAATGCATTAATTTATTGATGAAAGCCTTCATGTAATGCCGGTTACTACTGAAGAAATTGAATCAGCCATGAAATCCTATGTCGATATTATTCAAATTAAACAACTTGATAATAGTTGGCCGGAAAAATTAAATATTGAAGATGAATATCTAAGAGAATACTGGATAAGGTGTGATGCAATTAATTATCACTGAAATTTTTAATATTGCAATTTTCCTAGAGTAATTATTCCAAAAATATAACAAAATAAAATCCTGGTTCAACTGCATGAAGGGCATTGGGGCATGGCCCAAATGAAACAAATGAGTTGTAGATATTACTACTTGGTTGAAAATGCAATCCGATAGAGATGCAATAGTCAAATCATGTCCAGCATGTCAGTGAGTTGCTAATGCACCTGATAGAGAATATAGAGGAATGGCCAAAAACATCCAGATGAATACATATCGACTATGCCAGACCATTTATGATAAAATGTGGCTTATTGTCATTGATTCGTTCTCAAAATTCCTGCATGTTGCATCGACATCAACAACTACTAATGAAACACTGACAGTACTAGGTAAATTTTCACCATTGAAGGACTGCCCAAAACAATTATATCTGACAATGGAACTCAATTTATGTCATCTAAATTTAAACAATTTTGCAATCAAATAGGCATTCAGCCAAAAAAATTTGATGCAACCCGTTTTCCATCCGGCTTCAAATGGTGAAGTAGAGCACTTTGTTCAAATGTTCAAACAAGGAATTCAAAAAGCATTCCATGAAAATCATTCATTGGTGGAGGGACAAATATTTTTCTTGTATTGTTCTGTAACACATCCAGCATTGCATGGAAAATCGCTGGCAGAAGTGCTACACAATTGACAACCACAAATGATTGTCATTACTGCCGTGAAACCATGATCATATGGAGGACAAAGAGACAGACAATTCCAATAAATCATATATTGGGCGATCAGTATTTGTCAGGGATTATCAAAACAAAACTAAATAGATTTGTGGCGCATTTATGAAGAAATTCAGTTCAATAGTGTACTAGATTCAAAGAGACAAAGGCCAATGGAAACGGCATCAGAATCAGATTCGGTTACAAGATTGTCTGACGCCGTTGCCAACCAGACATTGGACGATTTCGATGACTGGTTGCTGCACGAAACAATTTACAGCCATTGTTGTCGCCACTTGTCGATCGTGATCCACAGCCATTGCCACAACAATGCAAATCCATCATGCAGCAATGAACACTGGTGTGATACTCCCCATCATAAATTTATTGTTATTATAAATTATGTATTAAAATTTTATACTAGTTACCAATTGATACATATCTTACTGTTGTACGAAATAATCATATTGTATTATCATTTTGCTGTATGGTATGGCAATTATTAGAATTTATTATTAAATTGAAATTGGAAGCGATCGACATATTTGATAATTATTGTTATGATTTATTTTTGAAATTATTGGCACAAACTGTTGAAGGGAGTACTGTTATATTTTGTATAACACATTTTATTTTGGCTACACATATAAAGTGCCACACTGCTAAATGAACACTCATTGAATAAAGTTGGAGAACAACTCTGTATGCAGCAGTACTGTAATGTGTTTCTATGCTGGCTGTCTTATTCCAGGTGTGAATACTGACTTCTGGAAGAATTACTGATTCGAAGGCTCAACACATTGTTATATCTAATAACTATGTAGGTGATAAAGTTGAAATTTTCTTATTTCTATGTTGCTACAACAATAAGTATCCAGAATCAGCTAACGTTTATAACCTATAATGTTGTCAGTAGCAACTCATAAACAATGTTAGATACCAAATCTTTTTTATTACAATTCCTATTAATAAGAAATCAGCAAGAGCAAATACAAATCATCATCATCATTTTACGTCTACTTTCCATGCTTTCATGGGTTGGACGCGTGATTTCGGTCCGAGTCAATTCCTATTTGAAGTCACCACTCTCCTAGGCAGGTTGGGGGAACCATGTCTCACTGGTACGTCTCATTTGACTTGGTTCCTACAGCTGGATACCCTTGCTATCACCAACCACTTCAGAGTGTACTGGGTGCATTGTATCATAGCATGTTCACGACATGACTGAAGAGTCCTCTCTACCCTATGCTGTCTCCGTTTGATACTTTACAGAGTGCACTGGGTGCATTTTATTGTGTCTTGAAGGCTAAAGGGTCCTCTCTACTCTACATAGACTGTTCTTTGAAGGTAAATGTGACCTAAGAATGTGGATAGAAGGTGAGTGATGTACAAGAGGGCAAGAGTATGAAAGTGGTGGGGGAAGCTGAGGAATGCGGGATGATAGCGGGAGAGGAATGTCTCCTGCAAGACAAGGAGTCCTCTCTACCCTACATAGCCTCCGTTCTTCGAATGTATCTGAATATATTTTAACTAACATGCTTATTAAATAAAAGCTGAAGAAAGAACACCAATAGACAAAGTATGCCTATATTTAAACCATTTCAAACCAATAACAGTTTATTGTCTTGTGCCAGATCTGTCACAATCTACCCTAACAAGTCATAAACAATAGGATTGTATTCACAAGCTTGTTAGGAGTGTTTCATACGAAATACTAAATTTTCTCTGAATACACAAGTAGATTTGAACATGTATGTACACTCACACACTAAACTTTCCAAACTCAATTCCTCTTACCTTCATCTTCTTCCTTCCTACGCTTCTTAGGACTTTTTGGACCTTGTGTAGAAGAAAATATCAATTTTACAGATACATCCAATATAGTTAAGATTCTATTTGTAACTAGTTCACAAATAGAAAGAACAGTGTGCCTTGCTGTTATGAAACACCCACAAATATTCATAAATAGAGAAATTAAAACTATATATAAATGTAACTTGGTATACGAGCTATATGAAGTGATTGATATGCATTCAATATATTAAATAGCAATATGTAAAAATGTAATAAGAAACTGACACAATGTAGAAAACATTTTGAATACGCAATACCAATTAATTAGCAAACAGAAACTGATTAAATTTAGAAAACTGAGATAAGAAACCACAGATTGGCAGAATATAAAAAGAAACGAACTGCAACTGAAATTACTTACCATCAGTTTTTCCATTGGCCTTAGATTTAGGGGAATCGCCTGATTCTAAAACAGAAGAGGTGTATTTTAATTTAATATTAGAAAAGAGACATTTTTCTCAGTGAAACTATTTACCAAGATATATTTTATCAGCAATCAGTTAAAGCAATAAAGTACTGTATACCTTCACTAGAATTTTCTTCACTAGAATTCTCTTCATCGGAACCACCTGACTCAGCAGCTGGTGCAGTCTTTTTTACTACCTCTTCACCTTCATTACTCTCACTCTTCTCATCCTCACAGCTTTCCTTCTCCTCTGCCTCACTCCCAACATATTCCTCATTTGGGGCTGTGTACAAAACAAAAACAAGCGCATCATTGAAAGAATAAATCACTATCATGTATTCAAGACTGGAAAATCCACTGAATTTCTCCTAAATTGGACATCGGGTTCAATATGGAATAAATCATTCCACCTTAGACTTCTAGAATCTCTTACAAACCACAACAGTCTACAAAGTGCTGAAAGTAATGCACTGTACTTCATATATCAGAATCCTTGATTAGATATACAACAAATACAAATTCCTTGAAAAATTTAGATGTGTAGGAAACTCAACTGCAAGGATGGTCATGCTGTTAAGAGGTTCCTTTTACAATCACCTGGTTTTGTGTTTGATCCCACCTCACAGCACCTTGGCCAAGTGTCTTCTACTATAGCCTTGGGTCGACCCAAGCTGTACGAGTGGATAAACACAAAACTTGCATGGTAGATTTAATCTGTCACCCGATTAACACCAACACCTGGCCTTCAGCAGGGTCCACTGTTAGAAGCAACTGGGATAGGTCTGTGTTCTGAGAATAACTTACTAACACCAGATTCTGAAGCCCTGAAAATGTCATAGGTGCTGCCCTTGGAAAATAAATACAAAAAAAAATCTTTTTTAATTCCTCTACAAATACACACTTTACCTACATACAATCACATATACAATACACTAGAGAACAACATCATTCAATGACTATTTCCTGTCCCACTTAAATGAGTTATGTCAATCTCAAACTATTATACTACTTGAGAAAATGTACATTAAGCCAGGACAGACTGCAGAGAATAGCATATGAGTGAATTATCTCCATGACATAGGCCTAATAAAGCATATGCAAGGTTCTACACACCAAGAGTGATTGAATTAATACAAATATAATATTAATCGAACTTTACCAGTTGAATCTTTACTTTGTTCTGACAGCTGCATAGCTTGAGTGGCAACTGGATCTTCCTAAAAATGAGCAATATTTTTTTAAATAAGCAGATAAAAGAAGAAGAAAAAAATTGACATAATCATATTAACATTTCTATGTTTTGATATGAAAAATATGGGAATCCTGTACTTTACGGTTCAAAATAGAAATTAAAAAAAACAAATAATTGACAGTCTGATTCATTTTGGTTTCTGCGCATGCAGTAAATATTCAATAAAATATAACTTATGATTACGATACGCATTATTGGTTAGGGCTGATGCAACCCTGTTGATCTATGCTTTCAGCCTTTAGCAAGAGGGAAGTCATTTTTCATTTTCAATATGAAATGGACCGTCAAATATTTGTTTTGAAAAGTTCCTGATTTGAACTGTAATGTACAGGATACCTCCCAAAAATAAAACAAAAGAAATGTGAACTTACAAATTCCATTTCTTCTGATTCTGAAGAAGAACCCTCTTTAGATCCTTCAGCTGACTGTTCAAGAGTCTAGTTCAAATGATAAAAATCACTAATTGAAATAAATATCCACACTTAAGTAAATCATAGAGAAAATATAGCAACTGGAATAGGTACATTCTGTATAAAATCATTCTAACCCAGCTAAATGCCTGTGATATTTCACAGTAGCATTCGAAGCTCATCTCTCAAACTAGCTTTGCTTACCCAGCAAGCCTATGGTTACTCTTATGCTAGATCTGAATTCACACCCAAACACCCTGGTCTCACTCCCAAAGAACTAATGTATTTAATGGGTTTATCATTATTATTAAATGTGTTATTCAAAAGTATTACTAAGAATTACCTCCAAATGTAGTAATGTGTGATTTCCTATCATGAAAACATTAAACACGTTTTGCTCTTTAACCGTGCTTCCAAAGGATACCATAAAATCGTGATTTCCATGGCAGTTGTATAACTTGTAAATTGTCATTTTTTAAATAATTTGTCGAACTTTGTGGACGTTCATTTCCAAACAGGCTATGTTGGAAGCATTATCTCAATCTTATCGACATTCCCCCGCCCCACCAAAATATAGAAAATGCAACGAAATGTATTTTTATATATTAACATAACTGACATTACTACCTGCACACTGATCAGATTGGTTGGACCTTATCATAGTCATGAAACTCGTCAGCATTAGAAATTAAAATTCTCTACATACGAATGTAAATGAGACAATTAAAAATATTGGATATAAGAAACATGCGAGAAGGAATACTACCAAATCGTCAATTATAAATTATTAACGAGACAAACATAATGGTTCATAAGCTAAAACTAGTTCCCTAAAAATTCCGTGCGATGCCTGAATTTCGTGAACTATTTTAAGGATCAACCAAGCATTTTATAGCGACAAACGATATAAAATTATTTTTACACAATGGTTGACAGATTTGTGCTAGAAAGAATACCACAATTCGAGGGAAAAGTGTTTGTGAAAAGAAAAGAAAAGAAAAGAGGGGGGGGGGGACATTAATATATGCTCAGAATTTTTAATTAACTTCACATATTTTGAAAATTTATTTTCGTTACGTTTCTGGTTATTTTAATTGCAATGTCATGGCTGATTGAAATCCAATTTCTTTCATTGCTCATTATCTATAATATTTGAGACAACGAAACCAACGTAAACACTGAAATAGGCGCCTACATTATAATGCGACATTAAAAGTTAATAAATTGCCATACACGGTATGCATATATAAATAAGCTATTCTATAAGATATACTAATCATACACCTTTTGATAAAATAATATGTACAATAAAAAGGCTTACAGCGTAAGAATGAAATCTCGTGAGAATATAATTCTGACGATGACAAGAAATCAATTCTAATTCATGACAAAGCAATTAAGATAACCGAGCAACGTGCAATGACAGACAACATATATAACAGTATATAACTGAAAAAGTGCATAATGTTTACCTCATACCCCGATTCATGGCGCAGCTTTGCCTTCACCGTAGACTCACAATACCAGTTAGTGGGTGTTGTTGTAAGACCAGGTTGACACCAGCTTGCACACAAACAAGGAAATCCATTGCAGCATCCAGAATCATATGCGATACTCGATAATCAATTGATGTTTTCACGGTAACCATCTATCGAAACACGGCCAAATCAAACCGATATCGCAGCCAATGGCTCATTTTCAGTAACCATCGAGCCAATGGCATTACCGACCGACACACGACAGCCAAATTCACCGCATGAGTGAAAAGATGCACGTACCAAGCGACACCATAACTGCGAAAATCTACCGAATCGAGATCTTTCTTGCTTAATCAGTATAATGTAATGATTAATCATTATTTCAGATTAGATCCTAATTTCGAATATGTATGATGTAATAAGAGTTCCACGAATCGCGACGATAAAAAGCTTTAAAAATAATTCATTGTTTTTAAAGAATAATTAGGTCATATCTCACTTTTATAAGCAGATGTAACTTTTCAATACATTTTATATAGCATTAAAGGACCACATAAAGAAATCATTGCTTCTTAAATCTATGGCAGTATTACGTCTTAATTTCATTTGACCTATATTAAGAATATATCTGTAGTCATCTTTGCGAAATCTTTCAAACACGTGGATCAAGTACCACCATAGATTTCTAATAGCTTCGCCCGACACTAGCCTATTATTTATAAATGGGATCAAGTTGTTTAAAATCAAGGTAGTATATATATATATATATAGATAGATATATATATATAACCTTGAGATATATATATATATATATATATATATAAACATATATGCTTTTTCCATTTTTAGGAAATAGCAATCAGAGGAAGATATGAAAAATGAAGGTTAAAACTAAAAATACCGGATAATTTTTATTTTAAGCAGAATGTGTACTTCGTCATAAGGTGACTGTGTGTGGTTTCATATATATATATATATATATATATATATATATATATTTCGAGTTTTCTAAATAATATCGTTATACAAGATCTTCTAACGACAGTTATTTGAAATGAATAATTCGTATTTGTGAGAGATTAAGAAATATTAGCACTCCCATTTCCTATTAAATGTCCTTAAACACGTGGACTTATCTATTTGCCTGGATTTCAAATGTTCTATTGCAATTATAATCCCCTTATGAATAAGTTTATAAACTCAAAAGATTTCGCCTCTAAATAAAACAGGAAACTAACATAACAACATACCTTATTCTTTTTAGCAGCCATTTCACTTTGCTTTCTGGAATATTATATCGTACAAAATTCCTGCTGCTATGAATTTTCTCCGTAAATGTAGCTTGGAGCCGTGTGCACACAGCCTAATTTTATATAAAGGTATAGCCACTATTATATAGTTTCGTATCTACTGAATGTCTTCAATATTTGATACTATTATTAAATTATAATTTCATTAAATTATTTATTGCAGAGTAATAAAAAGCCCAAGATATTTCGTTCAGACTTTTGCTCAGAGTAAATTCATTTACTGAACATCTTGTAGAATGATGTTATAACAAATTACGAGTAGCAAAATGGGCACTAATATTGTTGACGTAGTGACCCAATAAATAATAATTAATTAAAAATACACCCATAGTGATGAGAAAAAAAATTATTATTTTAATGAATAAATCTGGTAAAAAAAAGATAAGAAAGACAATTTTTGAATTTTTGGAAGACAATTTTGAAATTAATTAAATGCAGTGGGTAGTGAATCTGATATTTGCAAAGTACGTTGACAACGCTGGGCTACAGCTGCCAATGAGATTTTAAGGAAACTCCGAGATGAGGTTCGCAGAAGAAAAAAAACACATAATAATATCAAATTTAAATAGAAATATTACTTTATTTTACTTTTATATCTAAATCACAATAATTACTCCTCTTCTTCAATTCCTCTTGAAAGAGTAAACGATTTTCTTTCTGTTTTAAAAAAATCATATTTTGAATTATGAAGTCCATCTTTTAACTTGTATCACTATACAGGAATATTTTCCAGCCGTAACCATCTTGTCTTTTTTAGGGGTATCTAGGACTAGATTCTCTGTTGTATCCTTCCCCTTTTTTTAGACAGTAGGGTGTTACTTGAGAGAGATTTGGCTTCTGTTTGTAGAAGATCAAACGATCATTTAGAGCGGTCATAGTAACCTGCGGCTCGCATGCTGCTCTTTTAACTTTCTGTATGGCACACTAAATTTTATAATTATACCAGCATAATAGCTTTTCATTAGAATTTTCCTGGGTCATACTAAACCAGATACAATAATTAATGCGATGTTTGTTAAATTTTTCTTTTAGTAGTGTGGTTCGATTCATGAGCAATATCTCACGCAGCCCACTGGTCCTAAAAGGTTGCCCATGCCTGATTTAGAGGTTCCCTCGTTGGTTCGTCTTTTGAAATATCGGAAGTGAGAGCGATAGGTCACAGAGGTTGTCCTCTTCTTGGATCTCGCACTCCTCCCATACTGATGCTGCTGTTGTAGAAGAAGAATCCAAATCTCGAACTCTCAGTCACCGGCCATATTTTTTATACAGACATCCACTTAAAGATGTTTAAGTTGAACATGACCACAATTGAGGGCCTGAGAAAGTCTCAGGCACAGCCCCCTTCTCCTGACTAAGCCATAAAATAATAAAAGCATGTCAAACAAGAGGCCTGGTGCGAATGCTTGCAACATAGTAAATTCCACTGAAGGTACCAAAGAACAAGGGAATGGAGTTTTGGCCTACCAGTTGGTTGGAGTGAAAGTAGGCAGAAAACGTAAGACAGTGATGGAAGACCACAAGGAATTGTTCTGGCAACAACAATTTCTCTCCATATGCTGATGATATTTTCATGATAATGATGATACAAAGAGCATGCTATGTGAAACTTGTAAGCTTTGTGGTGATGTACAGTAGTGAGGCACAGATGTGGAATGTGGAAGATCTGCAGAGAAAATGGGTGATATGCTACAATAACTTGCTTGAAAGGCAGAGCAATAAAGATATTAGTTTATGTGTGCAGGAATGGTGATATGTGATGCTGACAAAGGTATGTATATATGGCAAAAAAAAGGGTTCAGTTTTACAGATGAGACAAGAAAAATGGTTATGTACTACAAACCAATCAAACCCTAATGAGAACATGGAATAATAGATGATAGTGATTCATATATATATATATATAATATATATATCATCATCATCCTCGATTTACATCCGCTTTCCATGCTGGCATGGGTTGGACGGGTGTTTTCGGCCCAAGTCGATTCCTGATTGGAGTCACCACTCTTCTAGACGGGTCGGCGGCCCTTTTGTTTTTATTTGGTATTTTCATATTTTCACGTCGGCGTCGCCAATGTAGAATT
>JAOPJM010001738.1:4707814-4719820 GCA_027124095.1 Muusoctopus leioderma
GGCACAACTAAAGAGCCCTCTCTACCCTACGTTTTCTCCGCTCAACTGGGTGCATTTTATTGTGGCACCAACACTAGTGAGGATACCCAGGCCGAGAAATCCTCTACTCTACAGAGTCTCTGCTCTTTGGAGGACAGCGGTGATCTGAGAGTGAGAGGTAAAAATGGAAGAGTTTGGCTCAGGGTGTGAGAAGAGGTTATATATATGTATGTATATATATACACACACACACACACAAGTAAATTCTGGGATTACCTGTTCAGTCCGTGATGTGTTACGCAACAAAACAAAAGTACCTTTTGTTGGACTAAATCACTGAATAAAACATATATATATATATATATGCTATTACTTATTTTACCAACAAGATTAACTAGATAATCTATGGTGACAGAACTTATTACATCAAGTCATCATGGCAATCTAACATTAGTGCATTCGGTGCAATTAGTGACAATTCACTGTTGCAATATTTGATATCCTACTAAACTATTTGTACACTCATTAATTACACTGCTACATAATATTAATTTAGTTTAGTAGGAAAAAGTCCAATATATAAATAAGAGAGGGAGTGTAATCAATAAATTGAATACCAGGTTACTACTAGTACTCATTTAGTCTGAAGTCAAATAAGATACAACATTAATCTGGCACTAACCATTTCTACTAATTGGTTTGCCCTAAATGGCTACATAATATTGCTCTCTTTTTACTAACGTTTGCAGGAGAAGGGGCTACGGTTGATTGATGGGATGAAAAGTAAAAATCATTCAGTGGGATTTGAATTCAAAATGTAGAAAAATGAAAATAATGCTCTAATGCGTTTAGTCAAGCATTCTACCATTTTTGTCAACTTGCTGTCATGTGAGCCAATGAGGAAACCTCTATGCAATCGCTTTATCTGCAAGAAATAGCAGCCAAATATCCCCCAAATTCCACACTACCATCTTAAAAAAGGCAGACACTTGCTGTGTGCAAGTAGTAGTGAAAAGATTGGGCTAGATAAAGAAAGTCTAGGAGGTGATTTATTGTATGTGTGTAGACATTGAATGTAATAACTTTGTTTGCAAGAGCGAGGATTGGCAAGTACAAAAACTACAAAGATGAGCTCCTTAACACAACATGCCATCACTAATGCAATCTTTTCCCTTGTATACAATAACCAATACCTCTGATAACCAGGGGGAATAACTCTCTTGCAATCAGTTTATCTCACAAGTTCACACTGCACATCCAACAAATCACAACCGTTAGAATTTGTTAAACTCTAAATAAATCATTTCAATAAATAACAACAGTAACTCTTCACAAAGATATTTATAAAAAAATTGCAAAATTAAATTATTTTAATAACGAAATAAAGCTTAGAAAATTTAGAGAAAAATGCCTTCATTACTTACATCATTTCATATTTGCAGCGTTCAATATTCGATACAGATGGCTTCATTTTTTGACTCGCTTTATAAATGTGTTCATGTTTAACTATTATAGTTTCTTCAGTTTCAGATGGTGGCATTACAGATTCTCGTCTATTTTTTACTCTTCTTTTCTTTCTAGTCACCTATTATAAAATGATAAAAGATAAAACAATACATTAAGTATAGAAAAGAAAAAGTTAATATTTATCCTTTTACAAATGGTATCAGCACCTTATACAATTTCCTTGTTTCTATGTTTCCATAAGCTGATAAGAGATAAATCTGCCTCTGGATAAAATGCTAGTCTATTGCTGTTAACTTTTCTAGAAAAGCTTGTAACTTATTGCCCATAGCTAGGTTAACTAAGATAACATAAAAATTAAGTGCCCTGCCCCAAAACAGAACAAATACACCTGCAATGCATTCAAACTCACAACCCATAAAGAAAGTTTACAAATACAAATGAAAAAAGATGATATTGTACAATATTGATGAGAAATAAAATTTAACTTCAAAGTACAGTCTTCAATTAGATTCAGTGATAGAGAAGTTTAGTTGTGTACAAAACATACATACACATGCATTGTATATTGATAACTATTACTGGCAAACATATACTTTATTGACAACTATTCTATTCTCTCTCTCACACACACACACTCACATTCTATATTGACAAATATACACACATTCTTTATTGTGTAGCCATGTACACATGCTCATTGATACTATTGCAGTCAAACATACATACTATATTGATAAATGTTGAAGCCACACACACACACACACAATCTTCATTGATACTGTTGCAGCTACAAACAGTTCAATAAAGTTACTTGTAGAAATTGATTCTGTGACACCCACTGATATCTTTCATCTAACATTCCCATACTGGTGCCACCAATATAAATCTCTTCTGAATCACTTGCATACACACACACAATGATTATACAATTGAAGCTGTATGTAATTAGCAATAGCTCCCCCTTGTATATGATTCTGTTGCTTTAAATGCTGCTGCTGTTAAATACCATTAAAATCATCTGAGAGAGATAGAGATAAAGAGAGAGGGGGGTATTTCAAGGTGACACTTACTTCTTTCTCTACCTTCTCCTCGAGCTGTGCGGAAGGTTCAGTGCATCCTGTCTCCAGATTTGGAATGTAAATGAGATTCATTTTGGCCGAGTTCTTTTTGTCACCACTCCAGCTGCGTGTCCGGGTAAAAAATTCATTCGTTTTTTGGTTATCATCTTGGAGTTTATTTTTTGACTTTTCCATTGATTCATGAATGGCGACAAGTTGTGCATTGTACAACAGTGCCTTCAGATCAGCTCCAGTGAAATGATGGCAAATATCAGCAAAAAAATCCAGCTTTACATCTGGAGCTAAATGCATCTTTGAGGTAAGCACTTTCAGGATAGACAAGCGGTCATCCTTAATAAAAAGAAAATAACAGAAAAACACTTCAAATAATTAAAAAATAATTGATACATGTTTGTTCCTCAGTTACCAAAGTTTACAATAATGGAAAAATGATATCAAATTTCAAAACATAATACTTATAGTGCATACACAATTTATATTAAAAAAATATTTGCAAAATTTAGAATGGATAATATAAGGCAATATGACAAGAAATGAGATACTGAGAATTATTCTAAGCAAATTATTATTATTATTATTTATCACTAAAATCATGAACTACTTCTTGCAATTTCTAGAAATTGTATCATACTTAATAATAATCTTTAGAAATTCCCTAATACATTCTTCCAAGTTTATGGTCTGCAGAGGAGATGTGTAAAATACATCTATGCAGTTTGTGGTGGACACTGCCTGCACTCCTCTACTCCCTATACTGACAAGTATACTTAGCCACCATTAGTTCACTAGTCTAAACCAATAGCTTGGTAGTGAAACACTCTCGTCCCCTTACCAAGAGCCATGATGGCAGTGTCAGTTCTCAACTAAACATGGCCTCTCCCTCTTACCCAGTGCATTGAAGGCTGCCTCAGTTCTTAACTTACCAGCAACCTGCCTTGGACTACTGCTGTAACCCACTTCAACTTTGAGATAACTTTTTGCCCATCTGTCTCAGACCGTGTGTGCTGCCTGATAAACCTAGTAACCCCCATCATGGAGAGATGTGCCTTTCAAAGCCATAGTGAAGGCAACCTGTCTAGAAAGCTACACAATCCAAACAACCCAAAGAGTTTACACAAAAGGATTCTGCTCTAACTGCACAGAGAAGACGTGGACTTCAGAATCTGCAGTGAAGGCAACCTGTCTATGAGAGCAGCAACCCTGAATAAAACTGATACAGTATAGAGGAGACACTTTAGTCTTGAAAGGCTGTCCCTCTAGTGCTGGTCGCACAAAAAATGCGCTCAGTTCATGCTGTAAAGTAGTTAGTGATAGGAAGGGCATACAGTAAAAAAACCCATGCCAAAATCACAAATACAATGAAAAACACGAGTTGCGTATACAACATTAACATTTACCAAGTTAGTGCTGTACATGGTAGTTGGGTGGCAAGGTGTGAGAACCCCTCAACTGTCATCAAACAATCACTCCAACTCTCTTCCTTTCGGATGCAGAAAATGGACATCAGTCAACCAATGGAAATGTTAAGCAATACCATAATGGCTACTTTGATGTACATGGAGGCTATGGATATTGTACAAAGAATGAAGAAGGATCAAAGGTCTGGGGGTTGCAAATGACTTAACCATTTGCAACACTAACTTCAGGAAATAGGCCAGCCATTTGATCACCTATCAATCAGGCAAGCAAGCAAGCCAGATAGACTTCATACTCACCAGGAAGTGGGACAGACAACTGGTTGTGAACACTAAGTCCTTCCCTGGTGAAGAATGTACCACTCAACATAAACCAGTTATCAGTTACCTTAGGATAAGAGCCAGACAGACTCAGACAAACAAGACAATCTGGAGAGGAAGCTGAAAAATCCCTTGGCTGAACATAGGTTAAAAAAAGAGTGACGTGTATGCTGAGAAGAAGGAAGAAATAGAGACTTTCAATAGAGTGAACAATTGGGAATTTCTACAAGACAATCTGCTGCAAGCCACAAACCAGATCTGTGGATGGAGCAGGGTTCCAGCCAGCCAGAAGATGACATGGTGATGGACTGGTAGAGTAGATAGAGCCATAAAAGTTAAGAGACAGGCTTGGAAAGATTGGAAGAAAGGGAGAGCAAGAACAATATCAGGTTGCTAGAAGAGAAGCTAGGTGTCAGGTAGAAGAAGAGGTTTTCCAATGTTCTGCAATGAGAGGATCAGAGGAGTGAGGTGTTATGGATTGCAAAGCAGTGTCAGTGTGAATCAAGATGTCATTGGGGAAAAGTGTGTATGGGATAACAGCGGCACAATTGCACTCACTAAGGCCGAGAAGAAAGAGGTATGAAAATGTTAGTACAAGAGGCTGCTGAAAGAAGGAGAATGTGTAGGAGAGAAAGGGACTATGCCAAGTAGATCCAATAGTAAGCCTTCTGGGCAGTTGAAGGAATTTATTTTGCCTGTGTTCTTACTAACTATTCCTTTGCATCCATCACACACAAAGTCTGCCTTTTCTGTCAGCCTGCCCGTAATCCAACTACATCTCTGGTGCGCCCAGTTTACACTGGGTACACAGTATGGAATTTCTACCTACTCCTTTTCTGCATATCAAGCATGGCCATTTCCTTGATTGTATAAACAACCTGTCTTCTTTCTTACTAAAACTTTAGTCTTTGCTAAGTTTACTTTGAGGCCTTTCAATTTCAGGTTTTGCCTCCATGTCTGGAATTTCTTCACTAAATCTTCTACAGATTCTGCCATAAGTACTAGGTCATCAGCATACAGGAGTTCCCACGGGCAGCTGGTCTTAAACTCCTCTGTTATGGCCTGAAGAACTATAATAAAGAGAAGGAGACTGAGGAACAGAGTCCTGATGGACCCCTATCTGTACTCTAAATTCATCGCTGAATTCGTTGTTGACTCTCACCTTGCTGACTGAACCTTTATACATGGATTGTATGGCTTTATACAAGCCATTCATCTATCCCTAGCTTCCTAAGAGTTCACCAGATCAACGAACACGGAACCTTGTCAAAGGCCTTCTCCAGGTCAATAAAAGCTAAGTATAGGGGCTTACTCCTAGCTAAGAACTTCTCCTGTAGTTGTCTCACTATGAAGATGGCATCGGTAGTACCCCTTCCTTGCACAAAGCCAAACTACATCTCATATATGCTAATTCTACTCCTGATCAATTGTGCAATAACTCTTTCTATAACGTTCATAAACTGGTTTAGCAGTTTGATGCCTCTGTAGGATCCTCTCTCCAGTGCATCACCTGGTTATGATACCTTCTTGTATTACCTGATTGACTATGCGGACGACTAGTAGGTGTCCTACACTTCCAGATGTTTGAAGCATCTCAGTGACTATCCCTGAACCAGCTGCCTTCCCTGTCTTCATGTCCTTAATTGCGTTTGAGACTATACCGCTGTCAACTTTGATGGCTGGACCCTCTGTTGGGTCTGCATTGGATAGACCATCACTCTCCCATGTATTCTCAACATTCAACAGCCCCTCATAATAGCACTTCCAAACCTCTTTCTTTTCAGCGTCAGTAAATGTGAGTATACTGTTATCGTTTCAGGGTACATTTTTCACCGACGACGTCTCGATTTTCGCTCGTACACTGCTTTGCAATCTGGAACACCTCATGCCTCCGAGCCTTACGTCACAGAACATGTGCAAATGTCTTCTTTTCTGCTTCACTCATTGCTAAATATACTTAGTGCCTAGTTTCTCTTCTGGCTACATTATATTGCACTTTGCTCCCTCCTTTCTTCCAGGTTTGTCTCTTAGCTTTTATGGAGCCACATAGTTGTGAAGTGAATTTCTTAATGACAACAGCCATGTTTCATACATTCTTGAATATATAGGTATATATTCTTAATGAACAAAGAAAATAAACATTAAGATATATTTTTTTTTTAGTTATTTAGCTTGATAAAAGAAAATTTAAATAATTAGAGAAAACATCAATAACCTTGCTTGGTATATCACAGTACACGCATTTGTCAAGGCGGCCTGGACGAAGTAAGGCTGGGTCAATGAGATTTGGTCGACTTGTTGCACCAATCATATAAACTCCTGGAAAAGCATAAAAGGACCAAGTCAATGTTTACAATAATGTCTTTGGAAAAATTATCTACATTGTTATTCATCTAAATTGTTAATATTAATTGATAATTGTTTCTAACATAGACACAAAGCCAACAACCCCAGTACTTGACTGGTACGTTATTTTTATAGACCCCGGAAGGATGAAAGGCAAAGTTGACCTCAGCGGGATTTGAACTCAGAGCACAGTGAGCCAGAACGACTGCAAATTTGCTGCCTTATATTAATTGATTTTGAAACTTTAAATCATAGAATAGATATCATCATCATCATCCTTTTTTGTCCGTTTTCCATGCTGCTATGGATTGGATGGGTCATCACAGTTCGAGTCAGTTCTTATTTGGTGTTACTGTCCTCCTAGACAGCTCAGAGGACCATGTCTTGCCCGTACATTCCATTTTTGGCATGTAGGACAATTATTTTTCATTTATATATTTTCCTTGGTATAATAAAGTGAAAACATCAAACTTTACTTGCTATGGAGATGTAGACTTTAGCAATTATTAACTCTTTTTTTATGTCGAATAATATAAAAAAATCATTTATTTATGTTAATAATAGTGCACTCTAAAAGCAAATTACAAACAGCTGCTGAACTTTAAGTTTTAAGTAGAGCAGTGGTTAGGTATCTAGGAGTTGTGATTATGTGGAGAGTTTTCTGAATTCAACATGATTTAAAAAAATTAAATGAAGAACTAGGAAAAATCATTGAATGAAGAAAATAACACACCATCAAGACTTTCAACTCCATCCAGTTGAGTTAGTAGTTGGTTTACTACACGTTCAGTAGTACCTGTACTGTCATTGCCACGTCTATGAAGGAGTGTAGAATAAGAAGGTTACTTTATTGGGAAATATACATTCTAAAATAGTAACTAGGTACATTTTAGTGAGTTGAAAGAATTTTCACATTAATTTCTCTACATATGAGATATTTAATAACAATTGTAAAAAGAGAAATAAATATACACATCTATTCCAGACAAATTTCAAAATATAAAGAAATTCAACAAAATTCTCTTTGAAATCATCACTCGATTGTTTTGGAAGCTGACAATTCTTACAAGCTATCCATTCTGGCCCAGCGGAACCAGAAGTTGAATTATTTCTTATCCTTAATAACCAAAGCCAATTCCTTGTCTCTTTTACTTACCTTCCTGGTTGGCATTTTGACTTACTAAACATGATATATTCTCCACATCTAATCAATATTTCCATATCTGTGTTTCAGTTTCCATAGGTTTTTTTTCTCCAGTTATCATCTCATCACTACAATAAAATTTCCCTCAAAATATACAGTATTTCATCTGGTTGAACTTGCTCGGATTTGCCTGACTTAATCATGCCACCCACCACGATCACACATAGCAATCTGAAGGTCAGCAAAGCGACATCCCGTGTCTGTACAGAGTTCGTTGATGAACATTTTTTGCTGGATGGCCGACATTCATCGACCAGCTCTGTACAAACACAGGATGTTGCTTTACTGACTTTCCGAATGCTATTTAAACCAGGCAATTTGTTAGATTTTCTTCAATTTTATATTGACAAATTAAAAGAGCCTCTGTGTTTCATATACATTCCCCCAGAGGTTACGAAGCTTACAACAGTAAACATTCTCCTTAATATATTCCTTTACATCATACAACCTCTTCCAAATGGTTCACCAAAGTTCATGATGCTGTTTAAACAAAAACAAATTTGCAGTTTCTCAAATGGTGTACCACAAGAATCTGTCCTCTCACCCTTTTTAATTTCTATGTATAAGATCTGTACAAAATTTAAACACAACCTCATACACAGATGACATCGCAGTCATTCTCCAGACACAACTATTCTAACACTATATCAACCATCTAGAAACTTTGCTTCAGACAAATTAAAAAGTTATTTTATGAAACCCACCATCTCCTGTCAGTCAACTTCTTAGCTAAATTTACTCAATATTTCAAACCAAAGAACATCAGCTAAAACTACCATCACACTGAACAACATAAATATACCACACACACACAGAAGACAAAAATATTATGAGTTACATATAACATCTCCACAACATTCACAGCACACATAGAGGACATAGTAAAGAAAGCAAAATGACGCATAAACATCCTGAAAGCACCACATTTAACTAACACAAATAAAAAACAACATCAATATACACATAATACATTAGGTCCATCATGGATTATGTCAGTTCTGTCTGCACTCCTAAACTCTCCACAACTACAAAAATAAAAAAAGTGCACTTTGCATAACCACAGGTTGCAAACAGACTTACACACATAGACCACTTACACAACAACAAAACTACTTAAAATGAAAGATCATCTGGACATGCAAGGACACAGTTTGTTGCCAGTTTAAAACTCCAACCTTACATTCTCTGTCACTACATGTACAATCTCACCAGAACACTATTACAACATTATCCAAAGAATACTATCTCTCCCACTCAGTCCAGACAAACATACAGAAATAGTAGCAGCATCAATAACCTCATTAACCCCAAATACTGTGCTGGGATGCACATCTCCAACAACAACTGTCATACTTTGACCAAGTCCATTTCGCCTGACTCTGCTGTGGCCACCACCAAAACCTACCTCTACATGGTCGCTTGACCGGCTAGAAATAGCAGACAAATCTCCTTCAAATCAAATCACACTCTATTTTCTTAAAAAATGAAGAACATATCGGATAATGTAGTCCTAGATATACTATGCCAAAAAGAAGACAGGGTGGTCATGGCTGGAATGCTTTTTATCATAGGTCTATTTGATCAGGGTTAACCTGGAGCTAAACAACAACCACAGAGGATAGAGCCTTAACTGGTGAAAACAAACTCTACATCAAAACTAAATGACAATCTTTCATAACTACTCATAGGTAAACAAAAATGCTGTTCTTTAATGAATGACCAGCAAGTTTTCCCCCCACTCCAATTACAACAATGCACTTTGATCTTTTGACAACAATGCACCAACGAAATTTGGAGCATCATCTTACTGCTCTTAAATTCAGATGGCACTATTAACAGCACACCCACAGAAAAAGTCAACACAATTCTCCTTTTGCTATTCATAAATTAGTGCATATGAATATTGGGAAAATGGTAATATAATGGCTAAATTTTATGACTGAAAAATATGTAGAGAATTTTTTCCTTTTACTGACGACAAAAAATATCACTTGTTTGTCCACCTTAAATTTATAAATGTATAATGCATGTGTGTAGAATGTAGTATTGAAAGAGGTATAGAAAGAAAATACGGCAATATTTTAGAATGATGTGATATGTAGTGTATTTAATTTTAGCTTGAAATGTTGAGTAAATATTATTGCTGGACTGAGAAGTTGACTAAAAATAAAAGAAATACAGATTATGTTGAAATGTGACGTGAATAAATGTTTAAAAGTGAGTGATAACATTTTGAAATTGAGTAGTTCATATTAATGATACAATATTAGGAAATGGATAGAGTATATGACCAAAGAGAGGTAATAAGTGAGGATATAAATAAAAATATAAATAATGATGATTAATAATATGTAAACAAATTTTAGAATAAGGCAGCTATTTACCTTGGAGCTAAAGAGTCAACTTCATCAAAAAAGATGATACATGGCTTAGCTTTCCTGGCACTGGAAACCAAAAAATGAAACAGATTAAAATTTGTTTTTCTTCATTAACACATATATATATAATTTCTTAGAATATTACAAGAAGTAAATCATGGAAAGAAGTAAAAATATCAGAGATCAACTATTTCAAGCCACAACATGTGGACAGCACAAGAAAGTAAAAAAATGAACAAGTAAACTTGTCTAAATCAAACTCTAATACAAAATGAAATAGGTTTTTACTCTTATAAATGTTTCAATAATTAATTACTAAAAACTACACAAAAATTTTATCTAAGTACATTACTGGTATAGTAACTAAAAATATGATACAAGAAATAACAGAGTAACTTTTGACAACTTTAAAAATTTGGTATCTCACCGATTGAATGTATCTCGAACAGCTTGTTCACTGGCCCCTACATATTTACTTAGAAGCTCTGGACCCTAATAAATAAATAAAAGAGAAATTTTAGAAATATATAACTTATAAAAATATATAATTTTTTTAACAATTCAAATTAAAATTTCATTAAATCTTAGATTAATGCTTTAACCCTTTTGATATCAACCCACATGAAACCACCCCTGGTTCTATGATAAAAAACCATTTGTTTTAAAGGGTTCATATTTAAATTTAAACCTTCCATTATAATTTTATGTAAGAACTTTGGGTTAAGTTATGTTCCAAACACCAACTTAATAGCAAGAAAGTTATTTATTTTACTAAATTCCTCCAAATTCTCGATTATTTTCAAAATTAATTGAAAATCATAGGCTCTGTATTTCACTAGAAATATGGTAATGAAAGGGTTAAGAGAACTTTGAAAATCCTTATTATCAAGGTTTATTTTGTTTTTAAGTATGAAAACTAAACCTCCTGTAGTTCTTTTGAAGTAGAAGATTCTGGTTAGTTAGATGTGGTTAATACACCACTTCTGTGGATCTGCTGTAGAGCAGAAGTGACTAAACTTGTATGAAAGAGGAGCAAAGTGTTTTAGTCAATAGAAACAGATCAATAAATGATATGTAGTGATTTAAGTATGAAGCAAAGGGAAGAAGTACTTAGAATGTAATGTTTTAGAGATTATATTTTAATTAGGATTTGTTAATCAAGTAGAAATGAACATTATTGACAAGATGTAGAACTTTCTTATGAAGTTAGTGATATTTAAGTCTAACAAAATTGATGAAGAAATTAGCACTTTTATTCCATTTGAGAAAAATGCCACATTTTGTTAAAGGCTTTGTTTATAATGGTCAATACATCGTCATCATCGTTTTTATGTCCATTTTTCCATGCTGGCATGGGTTGGATGAATTTTGTTTTTGGAGCAGTATTCTACAGCCATATGCTCTTTCTGTCACCAACCCTTACATATTTTTGTAAGTAAGGTAATTTTTCAATGTATCTTTAACCCATTGAACAGCTAATCTGCCAGCTGATTGTTATACACAGGATGTAAACAAACAAGCACCGGTAGTGAAGCGATGTCAACAAGACATCGTGGAGACAAACAAAAACATGCATGCACATACACACACCCCCACACACATACACCAGTTATATTGAGTTCAATAAATCTGGTATAAAAAAATATTTGCTCTGTGGTTATTTGTATAACTCGTATTGAGTCCTTTTTACATTTTGTCTTTGTATTATTTACCTACATATATATATATATATATATATATATCATCATTATCGTTTTTACGTCCATGTTTCCATGCTAGCATGGGTTGGACGGAGATTTCTTGAGGCAGCATTTTAC
>JAOPJM010001738.1:4760627-4774578 GCA_027124095.1 Muusoctopus leioderma
GTGCCACGCAGTGGGACTGAACCCGAAACCTTGCGGTTGTGAAGCGAACTCCTTAACCACACAGCCATCTGCGCATATATATATATATATATATATATATATATATATATATATATATATGTGTAGGAGAGCATACAAAGGTCATGGGCACTGCCTCTCCTACCTTGACTAACACATTAAAATGAGCCAGAGAGAGAGAGGGGCCTCTACGTGGTCGCTCGACCTGCTAAAAATAGCACCCAAATTCTCTCAAATCACACCTTATTGTCTTGAAAAAGGACACATGGTATAATGTAGTTGTACATATACTAAAGACGAGATGGGCAAAAGAGAAATTTGACTGCAAATTCTAGCAAGTTGAGTGACCTAGTAGAGGCTCCCTTATTATTCAACAATTATATTATTTTTCTTTTTAAGGATTAACCTAGGATTGAACAAAGAATACGTTTTTCTGTATATACTTGAATAACTAATTGTGGCTACAGTTACAGAGGGTCATAGGAAAGTGAACCAGAAGTGGTAACCCATGGGCTGATGGATTATAAATACTACTCTTGTCATTCAAGACATTCTGTAATGGGTACAATCGATCTGTTGAAACAAATGTTCTTACGAAAACATAATTCAGTACTAGCAGAGTGTTCTTCACGAGACAAAATGCCACCAGCAAGAATAATCAGGCATAGCTGTGTGGTTAAGAAGTTCACTTCGCAACCACATGGTTCCGGTTTCAAGCCCTCCCCACGGCACCCTGGGCAAGTGACTTCTACTGTAGCTTCTGGTTGACCAATATGTGTATATATCTTTCGCAGATGTATATTGGCAAAAGATGTACACCTCGGCTACAAAACCAATAATCGGGTGCGTTCGTATAAAAACACCATGTATTTATTCAGCCTGAGATGTGCAAACACTCCCTTGTTAGTCTCGTCATCAGAAATGCAATGAAGCAGTAACTGGCCCGTTATAAACTTATAACCAACGATACTATTGTTCATAAAATGCTTGATATTTAATAAATAAATAAATAAATAAATGTCTTTAGAAAAATGTAAGAGAACAAAACAATAGATGGCGGCGGTGAAACCCCCTCCCCTCCACATAAACCGTCGAGTGGTCTAAGGGAAGAAACTTTACTTATGAAAAGAAATATTTCTTATTGTACGCCAATTACCTCCCTTGAATGATTTCCCTTGGACTCTAGATAAACCCGTCCAAGTCATAAGTGTGAATTACGAGGAAAGTGCATTTGATGACGCTGTATGCGCATTTGATCTGTTCTGACCGAGGCGCGACAGACCCCAAAGGATGATGCCTATATTTTCGGCTCACCGATTCTCTTGAAAGCCGTGCAGGAGTTTCTGGAAACCAAACAGAACATGACAAGGATGGCTAACATATTGCGCCTGATTGATTCTCATCCAGCCCTCTTTTTGTTAAAAACTGCTTCGCTCTTCCGAAATTCCTCTTTCACTGCGCAGCACACCATGCTGTCTCCATTCAGGATATCTCAACGAACTCGACGCCACGTCATTTTCAACGACACTTGTTCGCAGCAAGCGAAACTTCCTGTGAGAGGTTCGGTAGCTTCGGCCTCCGCTCAACGTCCGCCTTGGCATTGCTGGCCCATCTTTCCTCCATCACCTCCAGTCGTGTACTCGTCCACAAGGTTCTCCGATCTTAATGTGGACCGCGAGTACGAGACAGTGCGGGCTCGCCAATCAACACGACTGTGATAATTAATATCAACTATAGTTCCACCAACACGAGGATCCCAGTCAATCTTGACCAACACTTTCTCGCCTACCATTTTGGCCGCGGGGCGTAGATGATATAAGTTGTTCAACAGAGCGTGTGGAATTTGTTTTTTCTTCTTCTTGTATACATGTATTGAATAATGTACAGTAAAAGATATTTTGTAAACTTACATAGAGATGAAAAAATATCTTTTGTTAAATTATGTATAAAACACCAGATTAATAATGAAGTTCGTTATTTTACTAAACCCCTCGAAATTCTTGATTATTTAAACAATTAACTGAAACACATAAATAATGTATTTCATTAGAAAAATGGTCAAGAAAGGGTTAAAGCTATGTTCTTGTTAATGTCTGTGTTGTGTTATTATTATATTTATTATTCATGATTAGACTAATTTATCAAATCTATTTCTCTATTAAAATAACGTCGTAACAATATTTTACAATTTACGAAATAGCTTTAAATTGTCTTTGTAATTACTTCCCTTTGATCATAATATACAAATTATTTCCCTTAAATTATCTCCCTTACATCTTATCCGTTAGTGGGGGTTATTTAAATTTGAGTAATGTTTTCACAAAATTTTCGATAACAGAATATATTTACATCAACTATTATCTAATTTATATCATCATGTGACCTTGTGCCTATGTAAGAAATTATTATTATTATTATAACGTCTAAAAAAATGCCTTTCGGTATTTGTTCCGGCTGGTTACGTTCTGAGTTCAAATCCCGCCGAAGTCAACTTTGTCTTTTATCTTTCCAAGTTTGATGAAATAAAATACCAGTCAAATACTAGAGTCGATGTAATCGCCTTATCCCTCCCCTCAAATTCCAGGCCTTGTATCTATGTTAGAAACAATTATTATTATTGTCAGAGCGTCGGACAAAAGGCCTTGCGGTATTTATTTCGACTCTGAGTTTCCCACAGAGTTTCAACTTTGTCTTTCATCCTTCCGGGGTCGTCGATAAAATAAAGTACTAGTCAAGTAATGGAGTCGATATAATCGACTGTAGTGCCTATCTTACAATTATTTATTAATGCCTATGTTAGAAATCAATTATATATATTGTTATTATCATTTTGCAGCACTCTTCCGGAAACACTGAAAAAATTAGATAAAATGGTTTTCGAAAAATACATTCCTGGCGATTCAACAAGATTCGGATCATTTATGGATAAGATTGTTGGATATTCCTGATAAACTGAATATTTCTCTTTCTCTCTCTTTTTCTCTTTCTTTCTTAATGTTGACAAAACTGTCACTTAGCACCAGTTCCTACTTCAGTCTTGGACTAAAGAAAACAGGATATTTTGACGTAACATTTTATTGAATTTTTCTTTCTTCAACAATTTTTTCACTGCTTACCCCTCCCCCTACTCCACTTTCTTTGATTTGTTTTGCTTTTATTTTGTTTAATATTCAGTTTTTTTCTCTTCTCTTCTAATCTTGGTTTATGAAAACATCTCAGTTCTATTAGTTTCAAATTTCAGATTGCAAATATATATATATATATATCTGTGTGTGTGTGTGTGTGAAAACACATGGATTAGTGGTTAAGGTATTTGGCTCACGATTGTAAGGTCAAGGGTTCGATTCCTGGCCTGGGCAGTGTGTTGTGTTCTTGAGCAAGGCATTTGATTTCATGTTGCTCCAGTCCACCCAGCTGAAAAAGAGTACCTGGAGGTTAACCCTGGGGGTTAACCCTGTGATGGACTGGCGTCCCGTTCAGTGGGGAAGTCTTGTACTCTCAGCCACTTAAATGCCTCAGAAACCGAGATACGCTAATGAGCCTGTAAAAGGCTTGAGTCAGACTTTTATATATATATATATATTTCATTGGTTATCTCAATCAAAGGATCAAGTGGACCAGTCATACACTCAATACAAAAAGTGTACAGTGATAATTTTATTGCTGCTATGAGTTTTATAGAAGTACCCCCATTTCAAATCTTGAGATTTTTATCGAGTTTCTGAAGAAAATCTAAAAATTTGAAATTGGAGTACTTCTGTAAAACTTACAATAGTTATAAAATATATGGCCGCTGACCCGTCTGGGAGAGTGGTGACTCCAATGAGAAATCGATGCGGGCCGAAATCACCCGTCCAACCCATGCCAGCATGGAAAACGGACGTAAAACGATGATGATATATATATTTATTATGTATGTAATAATGTAGGGTAGGGAGGACTCTTTAGTTACGTCGTGTACATGGCACCCTTTCTAGTATTGGTGCTATGATAAAATGCACCCAGTACACTCTGTCAAGTGGTTGGTTTTAGAAAGGGTATCCAGCTCGTGAAACTATGCCAGAATGAAATGTACAAGCTCCCCTGATCCAAATAAGAACTGGCTCGGACTGAAATTCCATGCCAGCATGGAAAGTGGATGTAAAATGATGATGATGATGAGATTGGGAGAGAGATATTCTTTAAAAACACAACTCATTAATAAATTATGTAATTATGTATGTGTATGTGTGTGTATTTAATTATAAGGTAAACATTTGGCAAGCTGAGTTTGTGATGCAGGTTTGATTCTTAGTTGATCCATTTCACTTCATTTACTATTGAATCTGCAATTTTCAACTGTAGTGAATAACCTGAAAGAGATGGACTCTGCCAGGTTAACTTGCCCATAACACTCTACAATGAAGATGAAGCTACCAGTGGTCATCCAAACGCCCATTAAGACTTAGAAAATGTTTTTTTGAACCTCTTACTGATCTATAATCTCCATTTACTACATTCATCATCAAAGTCATCTGCTAGATTATGTGCAAGTCAATTGCAACATTTCAACAGAAAAATAATCTGAAGCAATGAACTCTATATGCAATCTCTCAGTGGTAACCCAATGACTCATTAAGGGTTGCAAGATGTTTTCATTAATTATGACAGTGTGTAACTATTTAAAATTAGCTTGCTCTCTATGTTTTACTATCTTAAATAAAAACTCAATATTTTTACTTTCAGATGGTTGGAGTTGGAACTCAAAGCATTGACTTGGACAAATATCGCCATGCATTTTGTAGTTTACTTGGTAGAGACGAGGACAGTTGGGGCTTGTCTTACACAGGTGTCACGCATCACAAAGCTCAGAAAGAATTGTACACATCTAAGTTTGGCCAGGGGGATATTATTGGTGTCCATCTGGATATGTGGCATGGTACAATGTCATTTTATAAAAATAGAAGACTTTTAGGTAAGTTTCAGTTTTTCTAGCTCATTGTCAATTGTCATAGGAGCAGAAGCCATTGTAGGGCTGATAGAAGAGAGAGAAGGAAAGTCTGTTAATAGGCTAGAGAGATAAGGAAAATCTGTATATTGGGCTAGTGTGTCACTGGGTATTACTGTGTATTGGGCTAGTGTATTACTGGGTGGAGATTTCCCTATCAGTCATATACCATTTTAGATGCAATCTAGGATGCTTGTATATGTAGCATACAAACATAATGCTCCTATACCTGTACTAGATATATGAGCATTACTCTTGTGTGGGGTGCACATGTGCTTTGTAGAAGTTCAGCAACTGTTCAGAGCTGAGTATTTTCTGGGCCTGAATAGGTAGACTAGCCTTTGGATTACAGTTTTAGCTATTGTATCGCTATGTAGTCATAAAATATTGTGAAACCTAGCATTTGAACGTTTTAGCAGTTTGTTGTTTATGAATAGGAGAATGTAGTGTTGTGGATGTGTGTAGTGGCTGTGTCTTGGTACTGTTGGATTAGATTAGTATTTCATATCTCCATCACAGTTTATTTGCACAGTTTCTATTCATAGATTTTATGCAAGCCTGGTGAAAAATATCTAGGTTGAATGTGGATGAGGCCTGTATCCAAAATTTCATGGAGGAGTGAAAGTTGGTGTCATCTGCATAGGTGTATGTAGTTAGTGGTAATAGCCTGCAGTTCCTTAATGAACAGAATGAAGAATGTATGAGATATCACCAAATCCTATGGCATGTCTGATTTGATATAATAGGGTTCTGAGAAAGCCCCGTTGACATATTATATGATGGACTGATCTGGAAGGAAACTTCCAATCTAAAACATGAGAATTGGGTGATGTTCACAGGTGAACAACTTGTGCTAGATGTAGCCAAAGGTATTGTTGATATCAAGAGTAACATCATTTGTTTTTGCCAAAATACTCAAGGCCAAGAGACAAATTGTGCATGGCATAGAAAAGCAGTTCCCTTGCAGATTTGTTTGTATGGAAACTATTTTTTACAGATCTTTGTCTACCAGTAGCGTTAATATAAGCTAGGACCCTGTCATTAATGTCCTTTTTTTAAAAATTTCTTTGTCTTACATTTCATGAAGGTCTTCTAGAATTTTAACTTATATACATTGGCTCTTAGCTTCTTCCTTAACTATTTAATATAATAAGCAGCTCTCCAGACTTATTTTCATCATACATAGATTTATTTCTGCTAATCATGTGTGTCTTTCATAGAACGTTTTAGAAGAAGCGTTTTGTGCATTGATTGAGTTATCTCCACCTTAATTCTTCTTGCTTCGATATTTAAGCCAGGTTACTCATCATCATCGTCGTTTTACATCCATGTTTCCATGCTAGCATGGGTTGGATGAAGATTTCTTGAGGCAGCATTTTACGGTTGGATGCCCTTCCTGTCACCAACCATACTGATTAAGTATGGGAATTATACCACCGAACTACCAAACAGCTGGCCGTTAGGGAATAGATGGAAAGCCTTTTAAACAAAAAATAAAAATTTTGTGTGAATAATTGACACTTTATGAATAGTTAATTGCAATTATTGCATGATTGTTTTCCTTGGAGTAGCTATTTTTATTTTTGTGTGAGAGGGATGTCAGATTCATTCTGTAATGAAATGTTTGAATAACTCAATGCAGAAAATAGACATACAAATAAAATGGTATGTGTTGGAAAAACAGATCTGTAAATGTAGATTGTATTGTTTGACAAACCAATCTTCTAAGATGACTTAATCGCTCTACATAACACTTGCAGAGGTGGAATGGTTAAATAGATAAAGTGAGTACAACTCAGGTTAGTTATTTTGTTGTGTGGCTGAGCAAGAAACTTAACTCTACTTGCATCTTTTAACCTAGATGAACAGTAACTACCAGGCCACCTGGAGAAAATTATCTATGATAAACTAGAACCCCATCGTGGAATGATGTCTTATATCTACTTAACACTACAGAAACCAGCATTAAGTATTGACCTATAGACCATTGTCATTGAGGAAAAAGAACCCATATACGTCAAGTCAACATAAAACAACTTCAATCATAACTATGTTAAAACGAAAGTTTGGAAGTTGTTAAATAATTACGATGTAAATCAATTTACAGAGGGATTTGGAAGTTTGAGCAAAACTGTAATTAGCAAACCTACATTCAACAACATAATTTGAACAAGACAGTATATTCTAGAAGTCTTTCTTATAAGATAATGGAATAACTTTTTGAATTATTAACTTTATTTCTTTATTTTTCAAAAACACTACATTTTGAGTAGTTTAGTTTCTGTTTGTCATCAGATGCCATATTTTTGTTCATATGATCAAACCAAACACATGCAAATATGACACTGAACAACAAAGATAGACCAAACTGTTTGATATGTAGTGTTTTACAGAAAAATGAGATTAACAGTCCAAAAAGTTATTTCAGTAATGCACCTAAAAAAATTTAAGCCTTTCTTGAAAAACTTTTACATTTTCATATTTTATTCCGAAATAAAATGTTACTTTTTGATCAAATGTCATCACATTGAGTATAATTTTATTCATATATAATTTGACATCATAGTAAATGCAAATTAAAATTAAATAGTTGAATAATGCAAATTAGAATTATCTAGTTGGAACAACTCTAAATATTTTCATCTGAAAGTGGTCAGATGTAAGAAACATTGTTTTATTATTTCATTCAGTAGAGATTTTGCCTGAATTTTTGATTAATTGGAGAATTGTTTTAAAATGATTTTAAAGTATTGTATTTATTTTCTATATCTATAGGTATAGCATACAAAGGACTTCAAGGGAAAAACTTATACCCAGTTGTATCATCGACAGCTGCTCGAAGTGGTATGAAAGTGGTCAGATGTCAGTCATTTCCAACATCTCTTCAGTTCATGTGTTGCCAAATCTTACGCACACATATCCCCAGTCACATGAATGTTTTAGAAGTTGTAGATTTGCCTCCTGGTCTGCGAACTTTCCTGCACGACAAAGTCGGTTGGTTACTGCAATCCTGTCGTTTATCTGTCAAAGATGTTGTAACTGCTGGTTCAAAACGACCATGTCCATCACCTTATGGATATTATGATGATGATGATCGACGAAAAAGGCGCTGCTTATGGCCTGTCAGCTCATTGCCAGAACCATCTTAATATTAATTTAGTGAAGTGTGGAAATGAATTATGAAAATATTCTTTAGAATCTTACATTGCATTTCTATAAAAAACTAGTTATTGCTGTGAGAGCCAATGGACTATTTGGACCATCAATACCTGCCACTGATTATGAAGTGGAACCGAACCTGTGATAAAAGTTATTTTGCATATGGATGTTTTAAAAAGAATAACTGATTCTCTCTATGATTATTTGTGTGTGTACAAGTCAGTGTTTAAATACACATGCATTCAAGAATATATTTATATCTCTTCTTTTAATTACCTGTTTGTGGATGTCAATGAAATTATGTGTGTGTATGTGTACTTTAAATGTGGTATATCTGTTTGTTTTCAAACATACACATGTCATAGAGCAAGTATTTGTACATTTATGTAGTTAAGACACTCCTCATTTGAAATGTCCATCGTCCATAATTATACCAAGAGGACATTCCATGCATTTTTATTCTGTTTGAAAATCCATTTCACATATATATAAAGGAAATTTCACATATATATAAAGGAAATTTCCAAACTTTCCTTTGAAAATATTTGGTACTTTTGCAAAATAGTTTTTTCTGTACACTTTAAACAGAAATCAGAATAAATATTTCCAGCATATATAAATTTTCTTTTTCCATTAGCACAGTAACTTTAATCACTTATTTAGTTGGGAAGGCTAGGATGAGTGTTATTAAGTTATCAGTTCATTCTTGACAATGAAGAATGGACATTTCTACTGCATTTTTTTCCTTTTTATTTTTATTTATCCAATTATAACAATTTTGATTCATAGGATAAGCATTTTGCTTTCTGGAATTAAAACAAAATATTAGCGTCATCATAGCAAATGTTTGAAGTGATTGGTAGAATAACTTGAGGTGTCTAGTTAATTGATTTTACCTAAATTATTATTGATTTGTGTCTTCTATGAGGTTGCATCTCTATTTTAAAGTTTGCTGTGTTGATAAAAAAAATTTGTAAAGATTCTAGGATAAGACAATATTTCAGGTTTTTGGAGATTTTTTTTCCCGCTTGTTTAAAAAAATCTCATGGAAAACGGAGTTCTCAGTAAATTTTCATTAAAAAAAACATGAAAAATTTCCTAACCTAAAGAAGATATGGAAAATATTTGGAATTCAAACTAAACTGTAGTAGTCAAGATTTTTTTTTTTGATTTTTAAAAAAAAATAATTTAGCTACTTTTAACATGATGGTAAACATTCTTGAGCTCTTTTCCTCATGACTGATTCACTTAACTCTTCATTTGACTTCTGCCTTTATATTTGTTATGTCTGCATATTATACCTTTGTGTAATATCTGGCTTTCTTCAGACTAAAGGCTTTGAAGTTGGTTTGTGTGTGTGTGTGTATGTGTGTGTGCGTGTGCATATGTGTGTATATACAAGTATATGAAAGTAAAGTAACACATTTTTTTTCTGTTTCGGTGTACATAAATCTCAGCTGACATCACATTGACTGTATCTTTTGACATCAAATTACTTTGGAAAATCTTTTATATAACAGTTTGTATTATGATTTCTATACTATCTTCTATTTCAACTGTAAGGCAACTTTAGAAAGATACATATGTGATATTGGAAAAGTGTATACGCAGATAATAAAAGGAAAATTTATAACGGTCTAAGCTGTTTCCTAATATTTGGGGGTGGGAATTCATTGTTTGTCCCCTGCTTTGCTAATAATAGAATTCATGTTTCACCATTGTCACAATGTCTTATTTATTGTTATACAAAGGAAAAATGAAGTGAGAATTGAAAAAAGTTAAAAGAAACATAATAGTTGGTTGTCTCCCTTAACTGTTCATAACGTAAAAAACACTGGTGAGAATTAAGATAATTCTAGTTTTTTGTTTAATTCAGTGATACAGCTATGATTTTTTATTTTTATTTGTTGGATAACTTTATACTTTGTGAATATTTAACAAAAGTCTACCAAGTGCTTTTTCAAATATATCTGTTGAAGTATAATCTCACATTAGATTTGCAGTACTGTTCTAGGGAAATGTAGTGAGATAAACAATAGAGCATGAGACGAAATGCCTTGTGCTATGTAATTATGTCCCTTTCCATTCTGATTTGAAATCCTGTTGACTTTGTCTTTGATCTCTCCGAGGTTGATAAAAAAAATAAATACCAGTCTTATACTTTGTCAATTCAATTGACTATACCCTCTTCCCTACAAACATATAACCTTATGCCAAAGTGAGAAATCAGTACTTTATACTAAAGTGGTAAGATAATAAGCAGTAAAGTGCCAGCCTGAATATTTTGCGGTATTAAATTATAACTCGTCATGTTCTGGGTTCAAATCCCACTGAGCCTAACCTTAAATTTCAATCCTCTAAAGTCAATAAAATATGTGCCAATCAACCATATGGTCTTATGCCAATGTGGGTTATCAATATTTTATACTATTCTGGAAAAAGCAGCATTGTTTTGTTTTATTTTTATCTGGCACTTTTATCAGAAGGCATTCAGAGTACTGGAATCTATCTCAGATTTCAAGACATTAAGCAGTTTAGAGATATCTCTTTCTCTGTCTCTCTCCATCTGAATAGGGCGACAAACTATTGCAGTTTTGAGCATGACAGTATTTGGATGCAGCATTGAGCTGTGCCTCCCACAGTACTTATTTTACTGCTAGGTGGGTTGGAACAGTGAGGATTAAGTGTTTTAGTCATAAAAAACTGTGTAAAACTGTATGCACATGCAAGGCACTTAATTCTTGTAATTATAAACATATATGAGCTCAGTTAGTTGAAACTCTTCTGGAAATTATTAAAGTGAGTTAAGTGTCTAATAATTTTTACATCAGGATGTGTATAATTAACTCTTAACATCCTATAAGACACAGTTCCACACGACACCACATCATCAAATTGATATGAATTATTAAACTATATATATATATATATATGGTGAAAGTGAAATATTTTTGTGTGAAAACACCCCAAGCACCTGTGTTTTTTACCTGTAAATTTCATAATAAGCTGCAAAAAAACCATTTTTAGGCATTTTCTGCTCAATCATTACAGGACTGAGAAAATATTTTATAGGATGTTAAGAGTTAAGGTCCCTGTTTAGTTCGTCAAGTTATTACTGTCATAAAAAAATAATCAGAAGACTTACTAGCTCTTCTTCCCTTATGTAAGACCACTTTCACCTGTTATCTTACCGTGGAATCATTAGCATACATGTACAGCTAGTTTTTACAGGCGTTCTCAAGAGGAGGGCAGAAGCGAACTTGGTACTGATCCTTGTGGTTGAAGCATTAATGGGTGACGAATCAGTGTGACTTTTAAGAAATCTCCCTTTAAGGTAACTTAGCAGTTTCTGCGTATCTACTTTGGTTTCAGTTTGGTGCGTAGTCTGTTGTGCCAGACTATGTCAAAGGCTCCTATAAATACTGCCTGACATATGTCAGGGCAATTGTTCCATCTGGGAAAAGATAGTGGCCCGCTGCGTATGGTTTGGTCGGAAGCTGAATTGCCTGCTCCTCATGAGTTAGTTTTTCAGTAGATAGCTTTTCAGTTTATGGACTACTGATTCCATTTCTTTACTGATGGTGGTGACTAATAATATAGGCCGATGGATCGGCTCTGAATTCCCACTTATATACAGGTGTTAACATAGGCAGTCTTCCACTGTTTGTATTCAGAACCGTCCACATCGACGATGGGATCAACAGCAAAATTACCAAAACCAGTATCACTTTTGGTAGACTTCGCAAGAAGGTCTGGGTGAGTAAAGGTCTCAGCCTCCAAACCAAGTTGAAAGTCTACAGAGCCATTGTTCTGCCAACTTTGCTGTATGCCAATGAAATATAGACTGTTTACAGCAGCTCAGTAGATTCCATCTGAACTGCTTGAGCAAAATGCTGTACATTCGTTGGCAGGACAAGGTTTCAGAGATTGAAACCCTCAATCACTCGATGTTGCCCAGCATCTACTCACCTAGGCAGAGCCCAGCTGCGCTAGTCTGGTCACATTGCCGGAATGGACGACGAACGCCTTCCGGGTGAAACGTTCGGTTGGTGAAGAGCACAAACGCTACGACGACACTCTCATGCCCTAATAAACTTCAGCATCAGTTCAGTGTCATAGGAGAGCCTTGCTGCTGAGAAAACTACCTGTCACAGCCTAATTAGGAAAGGTGCCATAGAATCTGAGCAAACCAGGATCAGACAAGGTGAGCAGAAGAGAGACCTACGAGAGACCAGAACCGACAGCCCATAAGCACAAAGTTCCGACCATGTCTGTTCAACGTGTAACATAACGTTTCACGCCCGTATTGGACTTGTCAGCCACTACTGGGCGGTCTCAGTCCTCGAACCCATGAGTCATGTCAAGGTCATCATCATATCGATGAATAAACAAGGTGTGTGTGTGTGCGTGCGTGCACTCATGTACATATATTCTCTTTCTCTCTCACACACACACCCTCTCTCTCTATCTCTCTTTAATTCTTTGCATTCTTCCTATAAAGAGGGGCTTGGTTCTAACTAAGAAACAAAGCTCTATCATTAGAATATGCATAACAACAAAAGTAAAATGTTACATGATTTTTAGAAAAGTCTTTCATATTTTCAAAGTTCACCTTACAGACTGACTTTGCAGAATATGTATTATACATACATACATACATACATACATACATACATACATACATACATACATATATACATACATACATACATACATACATACATGTGTGCGTGTGTGTGCATGAATATATGTATGTATGTGCATATGTGTGTGTGGGGGGGGGAGCAAAAGCTTTTCATTTTAAATGTAAGTAGACCTGCAAAGAACTAATAAGAAAATATAAAAAAAATTCCGAATAAAAAAAATAAAAACTTGAACACATTCATATTTTTAAGGTAAATTATAGATGAACATAAATATTTGAAAAACATAATAATAAAAGTAGAAATTAATATTAGAACGTTAACAAATGCCTTGTTTTTCTCCCTCATAATCCGCCAAATATGACCCAAAACAAGGCCTCTGAAGTTAAGAATTGTCGAAGCCAAAGTGAGAGTCATATTTTTTTTTTATCTAATCTTATTTTATTTTATTGTTTTATTTTACGTACGTAAACTGAACAATTACCATATATATTATTCTTCATACCTAAAGGTTTTGTACAGCTAACGTTAGTAAGCACTACTTATCGGTGTGTGTGTGTGTGTGTGCGTGCGCGCGCGCTTGTGCGTGTTCGAACGGGTGCACGTAGCGCAGAATTTGAGGTACCCACCCGCCTAGCGAAACCCAACATACATCGCAAGTTCGATTCCCGATTGACCCAGTTCACTTGTCCAACTACGATTTATAGCTGAAGTCGACACCTAGGAAGGAGATGGGACTCGGTCAGGCTGACTTGCTCTGTCTATGAACACGGAAACCATCGGTGTTGGTCCAATGACTTTATGGCTATAGGACGTTATAATTTGAATTTCATTTTATTTCATATATAAAAACACACATACCTAACCATTTATGAATGTATCCTTACACATATACACACACATTAGGAGTGTGCGCTACGAAATTACAAATCGAAAAGTTCGAAATCGTTATTGATGTTCTATATTGTAGTGCACCTGAGCACTGTATACAATAAACTCATAATTGTTATTATTTAATTTTATTTTCAATTGTTATTTCATAGATATATATATATACATATATATATCACAGATGGCTGTGTGGTTAAGGAGTTCGCTTCGCAACCACATGGTTTCGGGTTCAGTCCCACTGCGTGGCACCTTG
>JAOPJM010001738.1:4857344-4870000 GCA_027124095.1 Muusoctopus leioderma
GGTGCATGGCCTAGTGGTAAGATGGTTTGGCTCACGATCGTAACGTCGTGTGTTCGATTGTCAGACAAGGTAGTGAGTTGTGACCTTGAGCAAAGCACTTTACTTCACGTTGCTCCAGTCTAATCAGCTGCAAATGAGTACCAGCAGTAGGGGGATTATACCTGTGAAGGACAGCGGGGAGTCTTGCACTCTCAGTCGCTTAACGCCATCGAAACCATGATAAGGACCTGCCAAATGAGCAAATAGCCTCGAGAAAGATTATATATATATATATATATATATACGTGTATCAACAGTGTGACTTAGTCCCACAATACTTGAAGTTTCCTAGATACAAAGATGTACGTCTATCTTCTCAGATGTGTTAGAGCAAAGTATGGAAATATTTTCAAAACTTTAAATGTCTGCCGAGTGAGGATTATTGGTCATTTCAGGTGACATGTTAGGTTCAACAGGAAACTGTATACATACATAGAAACTCGAACCCACCCCCACCTGTAAGTAGAAACTTAGTAACAGGAATCAGTAGAAGAATCTCTAATTTATCATCTGACAGAGACATCTTCAACAGGGCCGCACCCTATTACTACGATGTGCTAACGAGAAGTGGTTTCAGTGAGAAGTTAGCGTATATCGAAGACTCACCACCCCTACCCCCAATCCCTAAAGGGTTAGGAAAATAAACATAGCCTGGTTTAATCCTACTTTCAATCTAGATGTCTCCACAAATATAGCTAGAAGCTTCCTGCCCCTAATTAGACAGCATTTCCCTCACACCCATAAATACCACAAACTCTTTAATGCCCATACGTTATCGTTGGTTACTCTTGTCTAGATAACGTCATTTCTAATATGGCACGTTACAACAGGGCAATACAAACACACAGAGAGACACCACTTCATGCACGAACATGCAACTGCCGAAATCGTACTAATTTTCCACTTGGGGAAACATGCCTCACAAATGCTGTGATCTACAGAGCTACTTTCACACCACCAGACGGTTTCTCGAGAAAATACACGGGCCTAACAGCCAATGACCTTAAGAGATAGTTCACACAACACATGAACTCCTTCCGGTGCAGGGATAGGCAAAACTCCACCTCCCTGTCCCGTTTCGTCTGGAAACTCCGGGAGCAAGGAAATGACTTTCCCAATATCACATGGAGCATCCTCGACAGGGGCTCTCCTTACTCATCTGAAGCTCATAATTGTTAACGTTGCCTCCGTGAGAAGCTCCATATACTGTAACAGCCTACAATATCTATTAACAAGAAAACAAATCTGTCGTTTAGTTGCCACCAACGGAACGCCCTGTTGGGCAACTTTAAGCCATTGGCCACGAATACTCCAGATAGACCACCCAGCCCATGTGTCAACACAGGGGACACTACCCTTGCTTGCCTGCCGAAAACGAGATCACTAATATAATTGATAAAGGGAAACTTTCCCGAAACATTATTGAAGGATCATTAAACAACCTTTGTAGAGTGATAGGACATCTTGTCTTTGTTTTTATTTTGGCATCACCTTACAAATTTTGCTTAACTTCTCACCTGCATTGCTTCAAGGTCTTCCTAGAAGTATTTATATCTTTAAATTAATTGATGATCATATTAAAGATTTTATTTTATGAAAGCCAGTGTTTCTAATATAATATCACACCATTAAACATATAATTAAAGTCTTAAATATACAAAAATGATGTGATGGTCATGTCTGGAATGGCTTTGATCATAGGTCAGCTTGATAAGTGCTGATTGAAGGCTAAACAACAGAATATATAATTCCATGATCTAAAAGCAAGTTCATCTTACATACATATAGCAGCATACTACAATCCTACTGACTGGTAATAGCATTACACATACATATAAATACATATAAAGTGTATCAATAGAATCCTATTTGTTGTGGTTGTTGTTGTTGGTGGTGGTGGTGGAGGCGGTGTGAGTTTGTTGTATTGTTTTTAACATTCAACTCCATTTTGTCTTTGAAATATTTTGAAGTTATTCAACATGCTGACTAATTTCAATTTTAATTTCCTCTTGAAGAAGACGAAAAAAAAGAAAATGAATCAAACAAATTTACTGAATAAGTTACTGATTAATTATTCAAATCTAATTGAAAGAGACGTTATAAAATTGAAATCAAGAGCTTTAGATCAATAATTGTTTTACTTAAGTTATTGAAAGGTAAATCGACAAATGTGTAAAACAACAGGTTAAGAGAAAGTAATAACTGTATTCAAATAATCAAAGATGTACAAAGTTTATAACTTCTGTTCATTTTTTTAATTACTTTCCAAACTATTGGTGATGTAAATACAATATGATTTGGCATTACTGATATGACATATTGAGTAGATGGATAAGATAGTAAAATGTTGGATTAGATGTATTATAATGCATGTATTTACATCATTTTATTGTTCTCATTTTAGAGCTGAAATTCTGCTGAAGTCAAATTTGCCTTTCATCTCTCTCTGGAGCAAGGTTAGATGAACTAAGAAATATACAATGGTTGATTCAATTGACTATACCCCTCTTCCTCTCCAACAATTAGCTTTATGACTAAGCAAAAATTCCTTATTAGCACATAACCAATAAAGATTTAACATGTCTAAGTTCTACAACTGACTCCGTAATTTGGTTTCGCTTCTTGGCTGAAACCATTTTACTTCACTATGCCATTGATACTCATAGGAAGAGCATGAATGCTGCAACATTCTATATCCCTCACTTATGGCACAGATATGAGTAGAGGTACTCTGAAACTTGAAGACCAAATATAAACTTAGGAAGATTAATATATTTATCTTATATCACATTTTGTGAAGAATAGCTTCATTGGTTATAGCTTTCTAATGGGCCAATCACTGGTTCACTGCATTTGCAATGGTGAGAATGACAACAGAGTATCTGTTAATTCAGGCAGAATAAATACCATAGAGTATTTTTGTTCAACAACACTAGTTTATCGGTAATTTTCTCACCACCACACACATACATACATACATATATATATATATATCTTAACATCTTGTAGGACCCGGTTCCACACGGCACCCTTTCATCAAATTGATATGAATTATTGAGCTATATATATAAGGTGAAAGTGAAATATTTTTGTGTGAAAACACCTCAAGAATCTGTGTTCCTTTCCTGTAAATTTCATAAGAAATAAGCTGCAAAGAAATCGTTTTTAAGCATTTTCTGGTGAATCATTACAGGACTTAGAAAGTTTTTACAGGATGTTAAGAGATATGTATGTATAAATACACACACATATATATATACAACGAGCTTCTGCACAGTTTCCACCAAACAAATTTCAATGGCTAACCCAAGGCTGTGGTAGAAGACACTTGCCCAAAATGCCATTCAGTGGGATTGAACTTCTTAACTGCACAACTATATGAAACAACAATAAAAACAAAAGAAAAACACACAACAAACCTGAAACTTTCAGTACAGTTTGAATTACAGCGGAAATTGTTAAATTGCACTGTTTCAGAGAAATTGCTTTCCCTATACATTTAACAGAAGTTACATTCATAGAAAATAAAAAACAACACGGAATGGCATCCAATCTTTACAGCTATTGCTTTCTTCTAATAATATTTTTAACGGATGAAGAAAAATTGAAAGAATGCAATACATTTCAAACGTATAGCTTTTTTTGCTACTGAATTTTACAACCCAAACACAATATTTTAGTAAAAGTTGTATCTAAACATTTATTGCACACGTACAATAAAAGTACCAATGATTATGATGCTGATCCATTAAATCATATTCCTGCTTGTTTCAAACAGAATCAAGAAAAAAAAATTCATATTTAATTATTTTCTTTTTCAATATTTTGCTGAAATGCTGAATACAGAATTTGTTACATTTGGGGAAATAATGATTTTTGTTGCAGCTAGAGAAAATAAATAATATTTTATATTATTATTTATATTCAATAAATTCAAAATCATGGACTAAATTTGAACTTATGTAAAAGAATGTGATTGTTATTGTTGCTGTTATTGTTGTTGTTATTGTTGTTGTTGTTCTCCTTGAAAGAGAACCATGTTTGAAATGGAGCCAATGTGCATTGAAAGAATTTACTGAATAGCACAAAAGTCAATCATCATAATCATCATCATCATAAGCATCTTTGATGTTGTGTAATAAATGTAAAACTACAGAAATCTAGAAATAGCAAAATAAAAAGCAAGCTATCTTTATTGCCATAGTATTAGGCACAATAAAGAAGCAGGAACTAAACTGTTAGGATTTATGGGTAAAATACAATGACTCATATCACATCCCAGCAAGGTTGCTTAAATTTTTTTTAATATTTTTTTTCTTACATATCAGTGGCATCAAGTGACATTAAGCCTAAAAACAAGCCTGTTTAATATAATTTGCAAGGCATGTATCATTAAACTATTGGACTAATCACCAAAATAATCGTCCACAGCTGGCTGTAACTCAAAGGCTTTTCCTTTTCTTGATGGATAGCCTCTACCCCCGAAGGTAAGGATCGGTGTCACTTTAATACAAAATCAATTTTAACCACTTATCCAGTTTTACAGCTGGTACATATTTTATGAAGCTCAGTGGGATGAAATACAGTAACACACCAACTACAGTACCATTAAGTGTCTCATTGCTCTACTCTGGGTTCTTATTTACACACATGCACACAAATACACTTATACGGAGAATTAGATAGTTTCAGTTAAAAATCAATAAAATATAGAAAACTAGAAACGGAACAACAGTTTCATTACGTCAAAGAGTTGCAAGGGGAAGAGATATGAAAAAAATAATGTAGAGGCCAAGTTACTATTGCTATTATTTGTCTATAGAAGTCATTCTGCTGAGACAAACAAAGTTATAATCTATCAAGTGCTACCATTTACATTGTTTAGTAAAGGAGTTTTGACGGAAGATAATTTCCGTTGAAGCTTTTGCTCACTCACTCAAGGAAACAAAGGGCATTGTAAGGAGAACTCAAACAAAATATCTTCTCTTCAGTCATTGTTGTAAATTTTTATAGGTTTTTATTTTTTTAATTTTTTTTAAGCAAGTTATTTAAAATGAAGATGCTTCATTTCTCTGCAAGTTATACATTTCTTCAGAATTGACAGTTAAAAGAAAAAAAAAAGAGTCTCTCTTATTATATTCTTTAGTAATTTCTCACATTCTTTTTAAGGCATTTTATAGGAGAGTCTTTTGTAACTATGTTGCTGTCAACTCTTAACTCATCACTTAAATATGCATGTCCCATGTCGTTTCTTTTTACCCTAATACTTCTCTTTTCTTAAAACATCTTCAATATAAAAACACAATGTTAGATGTATGAAGAAGAAATTTCTGAAATTAATCCCACAACAGAAAAAAAAAAAAGCCCTCACCCCCAGATATTTCCAAGTATTTTATCTCAGTTTGACAGTTATATTAAAAACTCATGACATCTTAGAATGAAACAGAGAGAAGTATCTTAAAGAATTTACATAAGAAATACGGAAAAAAAAAAAAAAAAAAATCTTTAGCATTACGCTGACATACCAAAGTTTCAATATGTTGCTGGTACCAAAATACTTTAATTACATAGAAATATTTCTATAGTTTAACGATATGCTGAGTCTTTGAAATAATTAGATATTCATGCACTCACTCATTGATATTTTCATAATATACCAAGTTTCCATTAATAATGATATATCACATTGTGAATAGTTCTTATATACTTAGATCTACATAGAATTACAATTTAGGTTATTATTTTCTCTAAATGCAATGATATAAATACCTATGTAAATTATCTCAATATATATTGCAAAATATTGCTTTTCTCATTCAAATTATTCAAATCATTCAAATTATTACACCTTCATGGATTGGCAGAATCATTAGAGCATCGGACAAAATGCCTTGTGGTATTTGTTCCAGCTCTTTACGTTCCGAGGTCAAATCTTGCCGAGGCCAACTTTGCCCTTCATCCTTTCAGGGTCGATATAATTGTCTATACCCCTTCCCCCATATTCTGGCCTTGTGCCGTTGTAAGAAAATATTATTACACCTGTTTGATGTAAATTTTTTGTTGTTTTTATTATTTAATCAGTTCTTTTTTTTACAGCATTTAATGTATACCAGTCTAGAGCAATGGACTGGAGGAATCATTAGAGCAATGGACTGGAGGAATCATTAGAGCAATGGACTGGAGGAATCATTAGAGCATCGGATGGGATGCTTCATGGTATTTGTTCTGGCTCTTTGCGTTCTGAGTTTGAATCCCGCTATGGCCTACTTGAGTGGTAGGCTTAATCCATCGCCTGGTTTAACACCACCACCTGGCCCTTGGATGCCTTTAACGGAGCCCACTCTGCTGCAAGCATTCGGGCTAGGCTTAATCCATCGCCTGGTTTAACACCACCACCTGGCCCTTGGGTGCCTTTAACGGAGCCCACTCTGCTGCAAGCATTCGGGCTAGGTTTATGGTTTGAGGATAAACTCTTCCCTTCCTCCCACCAGTCTCAAAAACCCTAAAAAAAAGGGTTGATGAGCACTGCCCTTCCCTCCTGACTAACTGACAAAAAATAAAATCATAATTGTATTGCAACAATCTTCATATAGATATTTCTAGTACAAAATAGAATAGAACACAATAAAACAAAAACAAAAATAAATAATACATTATCTCCAAGAATAAAAAATACTGATATTTTGTCTTTGGAAATATATTGAACAATTAGTAAAAAGAATATTTAGTTCTGAAACAGTCACCAGGAGAAACTGTAGTCACAAACATTCCCAAGTATATACATGGAGAATTTTATTTCTTGCTGGTATGTATTAAAATAGTGTAAGAAGGAACCAACTCCCTACCATGTTACTTACACTGAGGTCAGATCAATGAACAGGGTGGCTGAGATAAACTGTTGATGACATATAACTACCATATAATGAATAGCAGATGATAACTTCTTAAAAGAAAATGTAAGTTGAGCTGAAATTTTCCCACCATTTCTACTTCCTCTCATATTAATATGGAAAGTAACAAGAACCTAGGGAGGGACTCTGTGAAGAAAGCCAAGTCTGGGTGTGTGTGTGTGTGTGTATGTATGTGTTTCTTTATACAGCCAAAGTAAGGAATGGATTGAGGTCTAAAAGATAAAGAAGTCTGATATACTGGGTGAAGTCTATCAACTTAAAAGTTATTAATGATGAAACATTAATGGGTTTCTCTTGTCAACAGAAACATAAGAAGAAGAAGAAGAAGAAGAAACAAGATGCTAGTGGTGCTTTCACTGCTTACTCACTCAAGCAAGCATGAAATTGAAGACTTAGTAAGTTAGTCCAAGTGAAACAAAGTAGGGATTTTTTTTCCTGTAGTTAATTAAAGCCAATGTGAAAACTAAATGATGGTTCAAAGTCAGAATAATAAATATTAACAAACATCACACAGATTATCATTTACAAAGAACACAATAAATATTGCTTCAAAGTCAATGTAAATATTATCATAATCTTGGTGGGATCATTTTTTATGGTCTCTCTCTCTCTCTCTCTCTCTCTAAATATATATATAATACACACACACTGAGCTGAAAATCGTTAAAACAGACAGAAGAGCTATTTAAATAACAGAAGGTTCAAGCATCAGAACTGATTCTTTTTAGATATTAAATGAGTAAAGATGTGTGTGAGTAAATGAGAGAGAGAGAGATCTCACACATACATACACACACACATGGAGGTGTGTGTGTGCCTGCTTATGTTTTTTTATGTAGACATGAAGTCTAGAGATGACTATAAAACTATTAAATGGTTATGAGAATAAAAGAAAGTTAAACCAATAACAACAATACAGTAGAGCTGCTTTATAAAATTCAAGTTATAGAAAAGACATTATTAAACAAGACATTTTCTTTCTGTTGCACTGTTGTACAGTAGCCCTGACCTGATTTAGTGAACAAATTCCCTCACAGTAACCACATAACCCATTAAAGTGAAGAGATAAAAATTGATATTTTATCCTGCTTAACTGAACAATAATACTTGGTCAGCACACAAATGGAGTCAATACAACAAGGCCAGACACTTCATATTGTATTACCTAAATAATGTTTTAGAAATAATACTTTACTGACAGATACAATTACCTGAATGATAAATTTCAGGCAATGAATACTTCTAATATATAATGTAAAAATTATCTATGAAGTATAATTGATTGATTGAGAGTCGCAGAGTTGATAGACAGCAGATCAATGAATAAACAAGTTGCATCCCTGATGTAACTTCACTGATACTGCAATGTGTTCATAATAAAATAATTGACAATCACTGGTCCAGTTCACTTACCTGTAAATAGATATGAAGTACAGGTGTAGTTCACTGTTATCAGTAGAACTATAACTCATGAGTGTTTTAGCTGAAATCAAATATTTCCATGAGCAAAATCTCTGTAGCCATGGCTCCAACTTTGATACCCAGTTACAGCAAATAGTCCACTGCTTCACACAATGTTGTTACTCCCAAGTAGCTGTTGACACCATCCACCATCGCATCTGTGCTGTTGACCACACCTCTGCCCTCATGCCTTGTATCTGCTCTACCATCAACCGCTTTTCATTTCCTCTCACCTATCATCCTGCCACCTTACCTCTCCAACACACCATTCTATGACACTTCCATCTCCTCCAGTCTTTCTCTGCTACTTCCCACATCTTCTATGAATGCCTTCTCCCTTTCTTCAGATATGATTGCAATCTTAGTGACCTTCTCATCCATAGTTCTTTCATCCCTCGCCACACCCAACCTGGATCCTTTGTCTACTCCCGCTCCTACTGCAACACCTGTCCCTTCATCCAAAACATCACCACCCTACATGGACCTAATTCCTCCTTCCATGTTGCCAACCATTTCCCCTGTACTACCAAGAACATTATTTACTGCATTAAATACTGGCTTTGTGGCTTGTATATAGGATAAACCAGTAGGAGATTGGTAGACCATTTTAGAGAGCATCTTTTAGACAGCCAGCATAACAATACCAGATCACTTCAATTCTCCTGGCCATACCTATCTACATCTCTCTGTCTGCAGTGTCACTTTATATCATGGAACAACTGCATCCTGCTTGCATTGTGAACAACAGCTAATCTTCCATCTACACACAGCTCATCCAACTGGATTTAATAATCGTTTTGTTTTCCTTTAGTAACACTGCCTCCTCCTCTCCCTCATTGATAAACGCCCTCTTGTGCACTTCACCTTCCACCCTTTGTCTCTACACATACACCTACACCATTTACATGCGCTGCCTTACATGTGCATACACACTTACCAACATACACACACACATATATAGAACACATTCTTGCATTTTATCTCCCTTGACTCGATAAAACACACACTCACACATACTAAATGGTCAAACACTCTTCTGACTGAAAAACACCACTCTGGTCTACCCACTTCCATTCTTTATTTTATCCATTTACCATGTGGTTTTCATCGTAAGACATTGTTTTCACAAAACTCTCTTTTCTTTTTTTCTTCTCTGCTTTTTCTTAACAAAGGACCACTGTCCAAAATATTAAACTCTTCTCTGTTTCTTCAGTACAGCATAAAATTGATTACCTTGTACTCCTATTTTGTTTTTTGTTCCTGAAATCTTTTGGATATCTTTAATAGATTGGCATTCCATCAAGTGAGGAATGTCTCTCAACCATTTAGCATGCCTTGAAAACTGGAATAGGCTCAAGTAAATCTCCGCACTTTCACATATATGGGAACCATTTCTCTATATTTGGCTGTACCAATATCTCAACCTGAAGCATTAAACTGTTTTGCAACATTTCATCATTTCATACTTGAAGAGCATCAAAACTGTTCATCTTCCCATTGGACTCCATCAACATCTACATAGATCTGACTGTTGATCAAAGGAACCTGCAAGATGCACAGCCACACTCAGGGAAACTGCTTTGACTGACAGGTAAACAAGCTGTGTTTGGCTGACAAATTTCAAACCCTTTGTGAATTAGATTTGTTTTGGCAGAACATGAGAAGATTAGAATAAGTAGACTATAATGGAAATCACCAAATTTCAATAAGGAGAAAGATAATTTATTGTAACTCTAGAGTGGAAACAGTATGGCATGAAGTATGTTAAATGTTATCCACTGCAGCTAATTCAATCTGAAGCCTTCCCAACCTTGTCCAAATGGGAAAGTGAAGTTGGTGATATACAATTCTTCCTGAAATTGCTGACTTTTGATAGATGAACAATGATAGTACAAAAAAAATAACATTTAATGCATAAGAATTTGAGAATGTAAAGAAATTAGAGGTGTTAGACTTTATTTTTAGAAAGAAAAAAAAATCCAAACATTCTTTTTAGTTTATTGACTGGAAATGATAGAAAAAATTTGATAGCTAGAATAAATTCTTACTAGTAAAAGAACTTACTAGTAAAAGAAAGAAAACTGGTTTCATTTTTTAACTAAAAGATACCATTTTAAAGTTCTGAGCTTTTTTTTTTAACGATTAGTCAGGAGGGAAGGGAAGTGCTCATTACCTTTTTTCAGGGCCTCCAAAACTGGTATCCTGAGAAGGGAAATCTGGCCCAAATGCTTGCAACAGAGAGGACTCTGCTAAAGGCACCCAAGGGCCAGGTGGTGGTGTTAAACTGGGCAACCGATTAAGTCTATCATCCAAGTAGGCCACAAAGAGATTTGAACACAGAATGTGAAGAGCTGGAACAAATACTGCAAGGTATCACATCCAACACTCTAGCAATTCTGCCAGTCCACTGTCTTAGACTGGTACTTTATTTATCTACCCTGAAAGAATGAAAGCTAAAGCTGACCTCGGCGAGATTTGAACTCAGAGCCGGAACGAATACCACAAGGCATTATATCCGATGATCTAAAGACTCAACCAATTCGTCACCTTATAGGTAATAGCAACAAAAATAATTTGTTAGAAAAATTTATTTATCTACCAATAGACACACCTTATCTTTCTTTGTTTATTTTTTTAAATAATTCCCATGGTATTAAATGATGGCTTCATTTCTGATAAACATCATAATAAGAATGATCTTTACAAAATCAGCCAAATATCTTAAAGTGATTCTACCTTTCAATTTAACCCTTATTTATATATAAATCTTATGTACATTTATGGTATATTTTTCCAAGTGGCCAAGAATATTTATTGTAAGGGAGCAATTAGACAGAAGATTAGGGAAGATATTTTGTGAAGACTGTGTGGGCTCTATAGAGATGCAGAAATAAAAACAAAGGTCCTGGCCAAAACATTAATCTCTACTTCAACTTGTAACACATCAAGAAACCCTAATTTGTTTTTACTTCTACTCCAGTTCATGCTGATTCAGATTATCACCAGTCTATCAATTCTAGTGACTATTCTTAATTATGAGGATAGATTTTTTTAAGAGGAAAAAAAACTGGAAAGATTTCATACATTTTTATTTTTGTTGCAAGCCACAGCGGCCTATAAAGCTAATGTTTAGCTCTGGAGTTAGTAAATGGATAAGAGACAAAATTTTCCATGGACAGGATGTCAGTCTATTGCTAGCAACATTCCAAGAAGACGTACTTATTCCATACAAACAGGAGAACAAAAAAACATAGAATAGAGTGTTGTACCTTGAATCACAACAAAACACTTATAGTAGATATGAAAATCATTATTCCAACACCTATCCATTCCGATTTATTCTTTGATAAATCTCGAAGATCCATAGGACATGTGCTTATCTCCAATGTTTGTAGTGTTAAGTAGATGAAAGATAAATCTCCTTCTGTAAAGGACACTGGTCTGTCACAGGAATATTTAGCCAATAAATATAAATGATTTAAACTATACAGAAATTTATTAAATACTTTTACTTCTTTAGTCAATAAATGAAGCATAGTTATCAAGGTTTTATATTTAGAAATGCAATTTTTATTTTTCACATTTTAAATATATAATTTTAATATTTTCACTAGCTACATATCGTGGCACACCAGTGATTTGTGAGTCAACGTTTGGAAACTAACTTGACCATCTTTATGGTCTCATATACTAATTGGTTGAATGCAACTTCTCTGATCCTATAAAAAGACTGTGAACCTCTCTGTGTTGTTAAAATGTTTCTTCCTATGCAGCATGAACATTAGTTTGTCTTTTTCCATAACTTTAGAAATTGTTAGAAACAATAGAACAATAAATGTGGAATCTTAAACCTTTGCATCCAGCTACAAGATAGCACAGATGAAATAGTTTTAAAAAGTATTAGGTGGTAAAGTAAGGAAAGGTTGTTTTTTTTAATATTTATATATCAATTTGAATAATGTATTCTCATTGCAAACAAACCAATAACATGGGATTTGGGGTTCCAAGTTTGAGAGTATCTTAAAATATGGTGTTATCTAACAGAATATATGATGGATAATAATATACATAGTAATATACACGGACTATTAAAAGTAGGTTAAACATGTGTACAAAATAGCTCACTACCCGCTCAAATATGTAAGATCACTTACTACACACACATAGGTCAGTGTGCATCATATTAAGGATACTGGTATAGCATATATATATGCATGTATATATATATATATATATATATGCATG
>JAOPJM010001738.1:4954329-4968413 GCA_027124095.1 Muusoctopus leioderma
CTGTGTTTCTTACCTGTAAATTTCATTACAATTAAGCTGCAAAAAGCCCATTTCTGGACATTTTCTGTTCAATCATTGCAGGACTTATATTAACTCTTAACATCCTGTTGAGAATTTTCTATCTAGTTGAACATGTGTACCATTTTTCTGAAAATGTATTGTTTTTTTCTATTTGATATGTTTGTTTTTCCTTATATTTTATTTTGTTCACAATTACTTGCTGCACCATGTATATATATATATATATGAGATAAAATTTTCAATTCTGCTTTCAGAAACTATAATTTCTACAAAATTAAACGCTGCTGGATGAGGGATTGTTGGCAAGAAATCTTCTACCCTTTAATGGTTCCAAAAAATCTTGATGAGTATGCTTATAATTTGGTTACATGTCTTATATTTCTCTTAATTTCACTTCTTACATTAACACAATCTTGGTTATTATTGGACTTCTAAAATTCATAGAAACTGAATGAAACAAATAGTAACTTCTAGATTTTTCTTGTTGACATTTACTAATAAACATTCAAAATTTTAAGTTTTATTAAGTTTGGAACTATCCTACACAGCAGTCATCAACCAAGATGACTCTGTAAGTAGCATGCCTGTATATAAAGCCACCACAAGTCCTGTTTGTTTTCTTACAACTCCATACACAACGAAAACCAGTTCAAACCCACTTTCTTCAACTGTTTCACCAGCACCTACCAAGTGTGAAAACTTATCAAATCACTTCAACCCAACAAGATGACGGATTCTAATTACCCTCAGTGTGTTCCGCAACTAGCTTGTCCACACCAAATTCTTGAATTTTTTCTTCTCTGCGAGGATCAGCACCGATGCATAGAAAAACTTCTAGTCGCTCTCTCTTTCCACATCTCAAAGTTGATGGAAACAGTCATAAATAAATAACTGCCTCCTTCATCACCTTAAATCTCTTCTCAAGGATCACCATATCTATTGGAGACTGGTCTCCACACCCTTGAAAATTTTGCTAAAAGTGATATTGCTTTCCTTGATATAAGCAAAACCTTCAACTATGTCATGAGAAGCTCCTCGCTACATTGCCCACCTATGGGCTTGATGCACTTGCTATCTCTTAGATTGGAAGCTTCCTGTTGGACCACTCGATTGTATAAGATTTCTCCGACCCCCCATTCCATCAAATATTGTGTACCCAAAGATTTTCCACACTTGCTGGTGCTTCTAACCATGCACTCTTCAGTCCTCCCAAGCCATCTATATGCAATCTAGACATCACACCAGACTTGCACAGATTCATGGAATCTAACAGACAACTTAGTCTCCTTTAATAGCATGAAAACACAATTGCTATATAATCAATGAAACAGTCTTGCACCCTCCTTATGCATGAACAACACAGCTGAACATCAACATCACTACCTATATATGACATTCCATACATGTACAAAACATACACCAAGCATCATATGCAGACAATCAGTCACCTTTTCCCCACCATTCCTCAGACATAGCTACATAATTCCCACCATTCCTCAGACATAGCTACATAATTCCCACCATTCCTCAGACATAGCTACATAATTCCCACCCTTTAGTAACCTGGTTCAAAATATAAATACTGAAGCTAACACCTACTAAATCCAATGTCTCCCTTCTAATGAAGAATACAACATTCAACAGTGTCTATCAAACTGCTAGAAATAGCAGCCAAATCTCTCAAACTACGTCCTATTGTCTTAAAAAAGTTCACATTGAATAATGTAGTGCAGGGTACACACTATTCCTGAAAATAAGACAAAAGGCATTCAAGCCATGACCATTCTATCAAAGGTCTGCTTGATCAGGGTTGACTTGGGTTAAACAATGACAAACATATCACACACACAGAAAATAAAAATACTTGGAATTACCTACAAACCTCTGCAACATTCACATCACACATAGAGGACATAGTAAAAAAAGCAAACTGACACAAACACAGTAAGAGTAGAATACAATGAAAACAAGTGTACAAACAATACATGGATTTTGTAAGTTCTGCCTGAGCCCTCAATCTCTCCACAACAAACTACACAAAGAACATTATCACAGGATGCACAAACTATGCCCTCATAAGCAACTGCATAATGAAATAAAAATTCTTGAAATAAAAGATCTTTTGGACATGTGAGAAGGGGCACAATTTGTTAAATTACCATCATACCCCAGTACACTACTATACCTGCCACCAAACACTTACCAAAATAGATGCATCATCAATAGCTCCAAACTGTGTTGGGATGCACACTATCTGAAACAATTGTAGAATAGATACAATATCAATTTTGCCTGTCTCGGCCACAACCAGGGCCTACAGAGATATATGAAAGCTATCTAAGCAGTGAAAACATGCTCTAACTGCCATTCTGACACATAGCACACCACGAGTGCTGGATCTGTGGGTTACACTTAGACATTCCATCAAGAACACTGCCTTGTAGAGCCAGAAGCCTGGTTTGCTTTACCAAAAATTCTAACACTTTGAGAATTAACCCTTTTGATACCAACCGCCCTTGGTTCTTTGATAAAAAAAAAACCCATTTGTTTTAAGTGTTCATATTTAAATTTAAACATTCCATTATAATTTTATGTAAGAACTTTATGTTATGTTCCAAACACCAACTTAATAATGAGAAAGTTAATTATTTTACTAAATCCCTCCAAAGACAATGTATTTCATTAGTAATATGGTAACGAAAGGGTTAAATCAATTCCTCTAAGACCATTGCAACTCTAACAAAGTTAGATGGGCAGGTAGGCGTAACGAAGAGAGTGTAGAGATGTGTTGAACAACTTTTGATTACTAAATCTCTCCAGTCTGAAGTAATGGTATGCTGCTCAAAAATTGTGATAGTATGGATTGATTAGAAAAAGGCATTTGACTATATTCCTCTCTCATAGCTGCTGGAATTATTACACTTGGCGGCAAAAGTACTTTCTGCCCTAGTTACTGCCTTTGAAAGGTACTCTGAGTGGTAAACTTAATCTGTCACCTGGTTTAACACCACCACCTGGCTCTTGGGTGCCTTTAGCAATGTCCACTCTGTTGCAAGCATTTAGGCCAGGTCTCCAGTCTGAGGATACCTTTTTCCCTCTCTCCCACTAGTCTCGGAGGCCCTGAAAAAAGGGTGATGGGCACTGCCTTCCCACCAGACTAAGCAAAAATAAAAATAAATAAAAGCTTAACAATTGTATTTGATGTTATAAGTTTTTCAAAAGGACTATTCCAAGGAGGCAGTCTTTTTGTGCTACTGTTCATGAACACACATAAACATGAAAACACACAAGGACATAGATATACCTATGAGTAAGAGGTACACACACACACACACACACACACACGCATTCATATCAATATATCCATATGCACTTAAATACACAAAGTAAATGCATCTGCATAAGCTAGTCATTATAAAATAGATGAATATCATATTCTTTGATATGTGATCATCTATCATACGATTGAAGCTGGCTCATTTCTTGTTAAAAACTGCCAAGCCAGGGGGGAAAATAACGTTATATGAGAGAGAGAGAGAGAGAGAGAGAGAGAGAGAGAGAGAGAGAGAGAGAGAGAGAGAGACAGAAATATTGTAAACACAAGATCAGGGACAGATGATCAATAGAACCAGAACACAGAAATGGTAACATTAGAAAGTCATTTATGTCAGTTCTGTCAAAAAGAACTAAGATATATATCCAATTTATGTTGAAAGCAGTCTAGAATATTTAGGAATACCAAATAGCTACATATAATCTCACCATTACATTCATGTTTGTAGATGCAGTTTTTTTTCTTAAATTGCATAAAATTGACTAACTCTTTCTATTTGTACAAAAGAAATTATTCCTTCTTCGGTGACAGCAATATACAGCAGTCAGAAAAATTGAAAGGTGAGGTATTGTGCACAGTTAGCTTATTAGCTAGTATGTCAATAATAAAAAAAGAAGACTGTAAAATATCTGTAGCAATCCAACAACCAGAGTTGTAGAAACTTTTAAAAGCCTACTCAAGACAGGAGAAATTTCTCATTGACTGCAAAATTTATTGAGCTACAGAAATGACTGTCGAATGTAACTAAGATTTATGAGAGTGTCACTGGAAGGTGGATGGTTTTGTGTCTAACGATATAATAACAATGGCATTTGCAACATAATGGTGGCAACAATAATCGTTTTCACACAAGAAACTCCATGTCAATACTAAATGAATTTGTTTTATATTAGGTGATGTGTACTGTAAATATTCGTTGTAAGGGTCAGTCGAGGAAGGAAAAAATAAAACCAAAGCAATAAATTTTCCAAGACAGTTATGTGTAATTGAAAAATGTATGTAGAAGAATATCTAAATGCTGGTATATTAATGCTTTGTCTCCTCTTATTTAACTGTGAACTGTTTCAATAACAAACTATTAAAAAGATTATATAATATTTATATTACAATTTAAGGAGTATGTTGTGAATTATTTTAAGAATGTAAACTTTTCGGAACACAAAATCAAATCAAAAAGGAAAACACATGCGTAGACACACACACAGCCGATTTTGAGATATGCTCAGGCATGAATGGAGAATATTTGACGAGTATCATCAAATGTATATTTAGTGTTTCTACATATAATATACACTTATGGTAATATCTCATGAATCTATGATGACTTTATTAAAAGCTACTTTAAGACAAACATTTAAATTCTAAGCCATGAAATGAAATCTTGAGCATGTTTGTGCAAATAATTTTCAGTTACAAATAGAGAATGCTTGGATCTACTCTCTTCATAAGCTGGAAATTTACATACTAAAGCAATTAGGAAATAATGGTACTTGTAACTTAAGTATATAGGTGACAACTTATAAACATAAGGAAAATCAATAAAATATACAAAGTTAAGAATTAAAACAGATTTATTCCAGTCAGAAAATAGAGATCTTTAAATGTATTTTCTATACTTTCATACTGAATACCCATATAATTTAAACAAACTTTGCCTGAAATCTCCTTATATGTGATCCTAGCAAATTCATAAAATTGAGATGTTGAAAATTTGAAGTAGCCGTTGAGTGATTGATGTTTAGAAGCTCTATAAACTAGCAACGTGTATGTGTGGAGAGCAAGGTTCTTACCATAATGATCCATGGATATTTTCTTTACTATTTTAGTTTTACATCTTACATTATATTTTTCACTCCTTTGTGAATAGAAATGAAGTAAAAGCAAAAGTAAAAGTATTCAACTGCAATGTTGCCATTGTTGCTTTCCCACTATATTCCACTCTTGGAAGTAAGCTTTACATTGCAAAAAGGAACCCAACTATAGATTAATTTGTAAAGACTCAACAAACGAAACAAATTGACCAAATCACAGAGATCTTATATAGAAACTGAGATGAACAATCTGACCCAACAACAGATTCCTGTTTAGCATTATGATAAATAGATAAGAAGTTACCTTTTTTTAAATCAGGGAAAATGTAAATTTTGTAAAGAGAGAGTACAATTGACTAAATTTACTACAATGTACCACTGGCACTTGGTTTATTCACTTGAAAGGAGTGAAAATCAAATCCCCTTTCCTAGCAGGATTTGAATGATCAAATGCAAGTGATAAAAGTAAATACAACAGGCAAACTATTCACCTCATTTCTATAGGTGACATCTCTAACACAATGCAATACATGACATCACATCAATAAGATACAATAGGCTACATCTCCAAAATATTGCAACTGAAACTGTGACATATCAGCCATGACACATCATGGATGCAATAGATGAATTCTCTACCAAAATACAATAGATGACAACATATGAGCTACAATACAGTTGGTTACTTTGCCACTACACTCCAATAGGCTATACAACCACTACAATACAACAGGTGATGCCTCTACTGCTACACAATAATCTACATCTCTACTATTACACAATACTCAAAATCCCATGAATGGAGTACCATATCCATCCTCTCACTCATTCTTTTTTACGTATATCTACACAACCTTCCCACAGCTCCTGAAAATATACACCCAACCTCATATGCTGATAACATCAAACTCACATACTCCCATTATTCTCCAGATATAACTACTCCAACCCTACATCGATCTCCGAAAAATCCGGCTCCAAAACAACAGACTTAAAGTAGCAGTGAACAAATCCACTGTCTCCCTTCTTCCCAGCAACACTGGAGAACATCAAAGACAACCAACCATCACACTCAACAACATAAATATACCATACACACGTAAGATAAAAATAATACGAGTTACATACAACACCTCCCCAACATTCACAGTACACATGCAAGATATAGTAAAGAAAGCGAAACAACACATACACATATTTAGGAGCAATCAACAAGGTACAAGAAACAAACAACAATGGTGCACAAACAATACATTAGCTCCATCATGAATTATGCCAGCCCTGCATGCACCCCGCTCACTGCCCAATCTTTCAACAACAAGCTACAATAAGTTACAAAGAACATAAAATAGTGCACTTCACATCAACACAGATTGTATGCAGACAACACCCATAGACCACACCTACACATGAAACAAAAATACTAAAAATGAAATGCCACCTGGACATGTAAGGGGGAACAGTTTGTTGCCACTGCAGACTCCAATCCTCACAATCCCTGTCACTACATGAAAAATCACCTCCAGACACACAGACACATATACAACATCCTTGAAGACTACAACAACAGCACCCTAAAAACCCTATCTCTACCACTCAGCCCAGACAAACCATAAACACATACATACACACAGAAATAGCTGCAGCATCAATAAACTTAATTAGCTCCTAGCACTGTGCTGAGATGTACACCACCAATGATAAGTGCAGAGAAACACATCTACAATGTGTGGTGTCTCCCATGCAATGTGTGATAACCTTCCTACAATGTGTGATATCCCCCTACAATGTGTGATGCCACCAGTTACAATGTGTGATACCCCTGCTACTATATGTGATCTCTCCACTAAAACATATGATGTCTTTCTATTATAATATGTGATGCCCTCCACTACAATATATCATGACTGTCCTATAATATATGATGTCTCTCCTACAACATGTGATGCCCTCCACTACAATATGTGATGTTTTTCTCTGCCTCTACAATATGTAATATCTATTCACTACAATATGTGATGTCACTCCCCTACAATACGTGATGTCTCTCTCCTACAATATGTGATATGTCTCTCTCCTACAATATGTGATATGTCTCCACTACAATACGTGATGACTCTCCACTACAATAAGCAATGTCTCTGCTCTACAATATGTGATGTCTTCCTACAATATATGATACCTTCACTACAATACGTGCTGTCTCTCCACTACAATATATGATGTCTACCCTATAATATGTGATGTCTCTGATACAATATGTGATCGCTCCATGTAATATTTTGCCACTATAATATCTGATATCTCTGATACAATATGTGATGTCTTTCTCTGACCCTACAATATGTGATATCTATCCACTACAATATGTGATGTCTTTCTCTGACCCTACAATATGCGATATCTATCCACTACAATATGTGATGTCTTTCCCTTACAATATATGATTCTCTCCTACAATATGTGATATCTCTATTACAATATGCAATGTCTCCGCTACAATATGTGATGTCTCCCCTACAATATACGATGTCTCCCCTACAATATACGATGTCTCCACTACAATATATAATTCCACCCCTAGAAAATATGATGTCTCCCCTATAATATGTGATGTCACTCCACTACAATATGTGATGTCTCTGCTACAATATGTGATCACACACCATGCAATGTCTTCTCTACTACAATATGCGATGTTTCCTATTTGATATAATGGGAAATATTTGAAAGCTTAACAGCTTTGAAGTTGAGTAAATTAAATAAAAATATAATCAAATTATTTAAAAAACAACAAGAACAACAACAAAAACAACACAACAATGACATGTAGATAACTTTAAAAAGCCAATTAAATTTGGTTTCAGTAGTTTTCTCCTCTTGTTTCCATAATCTTTATTTAATCGGAGAGATATTTGGATTCTTCTATTAACAAAGAATCTTAAAAACAGTTTAAAGCTTTTGTTGATGTGCCGAAGGAAATAAAAACTGAGTTTAACTCGTTTTGGCAGTGCAATTTAAGGTATTTTACATATTTAAAAAAAAAAAAAAGATGAATGCGAAACAACAACGACACTGCCGCCGACAACAACAACAACAACAACAATGCTGCCGACAATGACGACGACAACAACAACAACAATAACAATGCTGCCGACAATGACGACGACGACAACAACAACAATAACACTGCCGCCGACAACGACAATGACACTGTCGCTGACAACAACAACAACAACAATGACACTGCTACCGACGACAACAACAACAACAATAACACTGCTACAGACAACAACAACAACAGCAACAATAACAATGACTGCCGCCGACAACAACAACAATAACACTGCTACAGACAACAACAATAACAATGACTGCCGCCGACAACAACAACAACAGAAGAGTGAATGAATGAATAAAAAAAATGAAAAGAATGAAAAAGAAACAACAACAACATCAATAATAATAATAATAATAGTGATAATAGAGATTGCTAAAGGAGTTAAGTACTTAGGGGTGAATGCCCAGCTATTCTGTTCTTTGTTTGACAAGTTTCCTGTTCATTTACGGCCCCTGCTCCTTTTGTGTTTAACACATGGAGATAACATTTTAACTCCTCTCTTTACCCGGGGAGTTTGAATCGAATTAGAAAAGAATCGAAAGATGAAATGACAATAAAACTTTGAAAAGAGACAGAAGCCTCTATTTTCACTAAATTTAATTAATTATTCAATTTGAAAATTCAAAAAGATTACTTTATAAGTGATTGGAATTGTGTGTGTGTGTGTGTGTGTGTGTGTGTAAGGGGGGGGGGAGTTATTTGACAATCTACAGAAAGATCCTAACACACCCAGCACGTAAAAGAAAGGATGTTTGCGTGTGTGTTTGTTTGTGTGATTATTGTATTTGCAACACAGTAATTATGTGTCTGTGTATATGTGTGCATGCACATGCACATTTGAAGTGCAATAACAGTATACACTTGCTACTGCTTACTTTCATACACTCACATGCACACACACACACACACATTGGTATACATGCACATGCAAGATAGTAACTGCATACATAGTTTTTCTGTGTGTGTGTGTGTGTGTATGTGCATTGTGTGTGTAGAAAGTAATTGTGGGTACACACCTTAATGGGGCAGTAAAAATGACATTTAGTAAATGTCTTTTTGTGTTTGTACATATATCTAAAGATCAGTAACTGTGTGTGTGTGTGTGTGTGTGTTGTTGTTGTTGTTGTTGTTTAGCCCCAGGACTTCTGTCGTAGAGCAGAACTATGATCAAAGGCATTTCCAGCCTCAACCATTCCATCTTTTTGTATAGCAGGGACTATATTGTCCGATATATCCTTCTTTATTTAAGACTGTAAGGTGTAATTTGAGGGAGATTTGGCTGTTATTTCTAGCAGGTCGAGTGACTGTGCAGAGGCTCCCTGTTGGCTTGTGTGTGTATGTGTGTGCTTAAGGCTTAGCAACTATGTGTTCACATATTTTTTTTTTTTGTCTACAATGTTCACTAATTGTGTGTTCATATGCTCATTTATGAATGGGAGCGTTTGTAAATGCACGAGTGCATGTGTGTGTGTATGTGTTTGTGTGCATGCATGTGCATGCATAGTGCATTTGAGTGTGTGTGTGTTCAACCCTGTCTCATATGTTATTAACAGATTGAAATCTCCCCCCTTACATGATATCAAAGAAGCTTATATTCAATCAAGTCTAACAAGCTTGATTTTTTTTTAAACACTGAAATAAAAGAATAAATAAAATACAAAAGACGTAAGTATAAAATAAAAGAAAGATGTGAATATTGGATACAGGGAAGAGACATTGATTTGGGTGGGGAAGGAGGGAGAAATAGAGGGGAGGAGAGAAAGAGACATAGAGAATATAAGGAAAAGTGTTAAGGAAAGACAAAGATATTATGGAAAAAAAAGTAGAAAGATATGCGGAGATAAAGACAAAAATAAGGACAAGAGAGAAAGAGGAAGTAGGGAAAGAAAGAGCAAAGAAAAATGATTTTTAAATGGGCTTAAAGTCTGTATAGATTATACAAGGAGGGACGAGAAATGGGATTATGTGACATTCATGATCATCTGAAGGGTATTGCCACACAAGAGCAAGGCAAATTTAACCAACATGAGAAATTCTGAGTCCATGTGGTAAAACAAAATCAGATTAAATTTTGCTTTTGGTCTTTCTCTAAATTTATTTCTTATTTTTGCTGGAATTTTCACCTTGGCTCCCTAATGAGTTTATCCCTCAAGCCAATGAAGGAGCTTAAATGTGGTTGCCTGACATGCTAGAAATAGCAGCCAAATCTCCCTCAAATAACATCCTACTGTCTTAATAAAGTAAAGATGATGGATAAAATAAAATGGATCTCCGTCTGAATTACAGAAGATGAGTGTTCTAATTGTTTGATCAACGGAACAGCCTACTCATTGAATTAGCATGTAAGTGGCTGAGTATTCCACAGACAAACGTACCCGTAACATAATCCTCAGGCAGAACTAGTGTGACACAGTGTGACAAGGTTGGACTTTTCAATTACAGGTACAATCCATCTGACAGGCTTCCACACAGTTTCCGTCTACCCAATTTCACTCACAAGGCTTGGGTCAACCCGAAGCTATGGTAAAAACATTTTCCTAAGAGGCCACACAGTGGAATTGAACCCAGGACCTTGTGATTGCAAAGTGAACTTCTTAACCATTTGGCCACCCTAAATACACTGTCTGAAAAACAGATGGAATGATCATGGCTGTAATGCCTTTAATCATTGGTCTGCTCAATCAAGGCTGACCTAGGGCTAAACAAAAACAACAACAACAACAAATCTATCACTTTTCCTTTTTCCTAGAAACATTTAATCACCAAAGAGTTTATGGTCTATCAAACTCTTCATTTAAATCTTACTAATCTTGCAGTCAATTTATCTCTTTATTTGGAAAAATTCTGTTTACAATGGTGCTATAGAGCCTTGTTCATCAACAATTTATATCATACTGTTATAAAAATTATTCAATCTGTTACTTCTCTCATGATAGCAATTTACTACTATTTAAGAAATCATTTAAAGCAATAAAAGAGTTAATAACGACCTAAAATGTCAATACCAAGAAGAGGAGTGCCAATAAAATATTCTAAAATGCAGACAAATCATATATATATATTACTTGAACATAAGCAGATACCAATCCCATAATGCATAAAGTTGAACAGTGATGGAAGCAAACTATTTTAATAGTCTAACCAAGCACTGGGGTTGATTTAATCAACTAACCCCTCCCCACAAATTTGTAGCCTTGTGCCTATATTAGAAATCAATAATCCAATAAAATGATTTCTCCCATTGGCACAAAGTTACAAATTTGTAGTGGAGGGGTATAACCAATTGAATCAGCCCCAATATATGTTTGATACTTAGATACTTATCTTTGCCTTTCATTTATCTAAGTACTTGGTACTTGGATGAATGAAACATAAAATCAGATTTGAAGTCAAACACAGAAGGACAAAATTGAATATTGCACTTTATTCAGTTCTACAGTGTCTACCAACTTAATATTATGATATAATCTATCTGGCCTGTCAGTATGCCTTGATCATTTTTTTGTGGATAAACTTTCAGCACAAGAGTGTGACATCATAGTATCCAGAGGAGATAATTCAAGCAGTTGTTAAATGAATTAAATAATATAATTATAAAAAATAAATAAGAGGAATAAAAAATTGCATCTGATCTTTACCTAATAACTAAGAGCTTTCCTGACACTGAAAGAAAGCAAAAATTAAAGGAACCAATCCCAGGAAAAAATTGTAAAGTAATATATAAGGCAAGTGTCTTCTACTATAGCTTCAGGTGATCAATACCTTGTGAGTGGAATTTGGTAAATGGAAACTGTGCAGATGCCCATCAAACACACACACACATAAGTGTGTGTGTGCGCGTGCATGCGTGTGTGTGTGTTTGTGTGTGTGCGTGTGCGTGTGCGTGTGTGTGTGTGTGTGTTTGAGTGTCTGTGTTTATCGGTGTTGTTTATATTGTATCCCCTTTTATGTCCAGTAATTTAGCAGTTTAACAAATAAAGATTGCTAAAATAAGTACCAGACTGAAATAAGTACTAGGGTTGATATGATTGACTAAACACTTAAAGGGTGTGCTCTAGTATGGCCACAGTCCAATGATTGAAACCAGTAAAAGAGTAAAGACAATTCAAGAATCTGAAACTGAAATTGAACTAACAACAACAACAACAACAACAACAACAAAAGGCTGAATTGAAATAGCTATCAATTACATCTTGGAAGAGTCATTTTATCCATTTAAAAACACACACAGAAACTGTTGTATTCACTTTATATTTATTTCATGAGGTGTTAGTGTCCAGGTTGCTGTGGTGTGATAAAAACTTTGACACCTCATGAAATAAATATAAAGAGAATATGACAGTTTTTTGTGTTCTTAAATGGCTAAAATGACTCTTCCATGATGTAACTGCATCAGTTTCAACACACAGTCTCAAATCAAGTCACTTGCAAAACAAATACAACTCCGAAATAGCTGTTATTTTTTTTTAGGGTAGACAAATCATGCTATAAAACTTTGAATTTTTATTGATGAGGGTTATAATTAGAGTACTTATATTAATTATCTGTCATCAAGACATCAAAGTTAAAATGGTGCAGTATCAAAACCCAGGCATTATGTGACTGAAATATTCTAGTATCTTGGACATCATAACACATAACTTATACCATTCAAATGTATGGATGGGACTGTCATTCTATTCCTAACAAAGTACTTAGCTTTCAAAGAAGCACTCACTATAAGAATAACATCCTATTTACTTCCATAACTGTCATTCAGGTACAATGTTCCATCTGTCAACATGTTTTTTAAAATTCTTCAATGAAGTAAAATGCTAAATTGTAATGTTTATGCATATGCTTATCAACAAGACTGTATTTGAACCCTAATATACATTTTTCATCAATCATACCCATTCTTTTTCTAATAAAATAAACCAAAAGTAGAATCGTTATCATGTCTCATGTCAATACTAATGTCTATTGACAAATTCCACTAACTAACCAATGTAACATTTCTTCAGATCTATTTTCCAAAACATTTTGACATTTCTTTTCTGAAAATAGAGACTCTAATAACTAAATTTTATCTCACATTTTATAGCTCTTACTTCACCTAAGATAACACAACAGAACATTTAGATATGCCATTAGATGATACTTTCCATCTAAGATTTAAAAAATTTACCTTATTTAGACACTAAAATCATTACTATTTCAGGGGGAAGAATTCACATTTGCTTTGTTTTTCTATGGTGGCATTCCCCATTGATTAATTTTGTTCTTAAATGGAATACATTTTGATAATTCCACTGTTTTTTTAAATTTAAATTTTAATTTATTTTTTTATTTGCTTATCTTGATCTTTCAAATGATTATTAAAATATGTTTCCTTTCTTTTTCTTTATTCCACCCACCCCATTCATCTCTGTGTCTCACTGATAGTGACAGAAGAAGAAGAGAATAAAAAATATAGAAAATAGTGAATAGGAAAAATAAGAGAAAAAAGAAAAAAAGAAAAACATTAAGAATGGAATTTGGGGGGGGGACAGGGAAAAGATGATAAAAATAAGAGGAAAGGGAGAGACAGAGTACAGAAATAAAACATTTATGATCTGACCTCCCCATTAGACAGATGATCAAATATAATGCTCTAATAATATTTATATAGCTCATCCCCTGTCTAAGGGGTGGACTAACAAAACGAAAGAATGATGTAATTTGGAACATGTTTGAAACATGTTTAACTCTTAACATCCTGTTGAGAATTTTCTAAGTCCTGTAATGATTGAGCAGAAAATGTCTAGAAATGGGCTTT
>JAOPJM010001738.1:5012303-5025881 GCA_027124095.1 Muusoctopus leioderma
ATTTGGATTGACTGGGACTTCAGGCTTTGCTTAGCAGCTTATGTGCATGCATGCGTATGTGTGTGTACAACAGGCTTCCACAGAGTCTCTATCTACCAAATTTCACATACAAAGCATTGGTCAATCCGAGGCTATAGTAGAAGACATTTGCCTAAGGTGTTACACAGCGGAACCAAAGTCAGAGCAAACTTCTTAACCACACAACCATGCTTGTACCTATATTATGATATATTTTTATGAGAATCCACAGCTCATTGGGGCAGCTACTGTATATCATTCACAGGGACTATGGGTTCAAGTTCAGTTATATGCACTTTTCTCTGTTAAGAAAATAATTAAGATTTGTTAAAACTTTACCACTTAGCAGAATAACATCATACATAGATTATGTCTTCAATTTCATTCCATAGTTAAAATTGTTTACTTCTTGATGTAAAGGGACAAAAAAAAAAAAAATAGATAACAACTCTCAAGTTAAAAGAGGTGACAGTATATAAGAAAAAATATAGTTTTCAAAGATATTCTCTCCTAAGACTGCACCTTCAGTACTATCTATGTGGACTCTACACCATCTCAAGAATCAGACACTACAGAAAAAATACAATTTTGAAAGAAATTATGTATTTCATGGTTCTCTATAAACTTCCAACAATCTTATAGTTTTCAAAATAACCATGAAATTCCACAGGTACTTTTAGTTCAATTTATTCATTTCCACCTGCTGCTGATCCCCCATCTTCACTGCCAGTATTAACAAAATATAAAAACTTTAACAAGAAAGAGTAATAATAGAGAATATTTACATCAACTTGACTGAGTTCCAAGTCTGGCTTGAATGGATGAACACAAAACAATGCTCGAAAACTAACAGGACTACACAAAGGGATTACAACCTGAAAGCAACAAAAAAGATCAATATAAAACAAACAAAAAAAACATCTTTTCTATTTTTTATGTGTCTTAGAATATTTTTTACAGGTGAACAGAGACTGTTTGAATGAGAGCTGAGGTGTAGAGAGAAGAATGATGACAACAAAGGTGACAGGGAAACTATAATTCCGATTTATCAAGTGATTAAAATGGTAACAAAAGGAAGAAAGATAGGTAAACAGAAGAAAATATAAGATAACTATAAATGGAATAGCCTGAACCTCAGCAGAGAGCAATGAACTGGAGGAGTTCAGATTGCCAGTGTCGCAGCCACCATTACAGGTCCATATGGCCCATCAGGCTACAGGAAAGTTGAGGATAAGTAACAGTAATTTTGTGTGAGGCCAACTTTTAACAAATATTTTAAATGTTTTTCTATAATAACATAATACCTAAAAAGACTGTTTAGGTTAAGAAAACTATGTTGAGCATAGAAACATGTCTAGTGAACAACAAAGTTACCTTTATTGTTACATCAATATCCATTAAAATTTGTGTGGTACTTGAAGAAAGCTTCATACTCTTAATACTAATTTCTTACATAAGTATAAGGCCTCAAATTTTGTGAGAGGGGTAAGTTGATTAAATCGACCCCAGTACTTGACTGGTACTTCTTTTATCGACCCCAAAAGGACGAAAGGAAAAGTTGACCTCAGCAGGATTTGAAATCAGAATGTAAAGAGTCGTAACAAATACCGCAAGGCATTTTGTCTGACACTCTAATGATTCTGCCAATCCACCACTCTCACTCCTTCTAATAATACAAAATTATGTTTGGACAAAATTAGTTGTTTTGTACACAGTATGCTTAGTAGAAAGGTTCAAAATTATTTTCAATTTTTTAAAATGTTTTTTAACTTGAATCTAGCAATGAAGCTAATGACTAGAGAAATATTTTAGAATCGTGGATCTGCTCAATCAGGGTTGGCATGGGGCTAAGCTGCAACACCAGCATGGCCATGTGAATATGATATTGAAGACTCAGATACTGGGTCTTGAGTTCTAACAAGCATTAGATGAAAAAAAGCACTGTCAAGTACCAAGTTTAGATTGAATCAATTACACATCGATTTAATTTAGTATATGGTAATATAGATGAAAGGTAGCAAATTGGCAGAGTCGTTAAAGCATCAGACAGAATGCCTTGTGGTATTCGTTCCAGCTCTCTGTGCTCTGAGTACAAATTTCGCTGTGGTAAACATAAAATAAAGTACCAGTCATGTACTGGGGTAGATTTCTTCTCTCTCCTCTGTCCATCTGTCTGGGCCTCTATCTTTCTGGAAGAAATTGGCTATTGTCAGACCTGAGGAAGGATGGGCTCTACCAGGTTTAAAAATACCCAAGACATGCTGTATGTCACGATGACGCCCCTCCAATTCCATCAGGAGTGAAGGACTCAAAAGAGGTATAGATAAATTTTATTATTTAATATAAATTCACAGACAACGTAACTGATTACAAAAATGCAGAATATATAATATGGAGCTAAATAAAATACTAAAATAATAGAAAAGAAAAATGTTACTATGTCATATATTCTTTCTTAATTTTAAAAATATTCAAAAATTACCAAGAAAAAAAACATAGAATTCCACATCCATGCCCATGTCCTATGTACATAATTCCACCACCTCCACATAGGATAACGGGTGCTTGTCTTCCGGCGCAAATATTTGTCAACCGTATATGTATCAATCTGTAAAACATGTAAATGAAAATCCATGAAGAACATATATAATTATGGTAAATAGTTATTAGTATTTATTGATCATAATCTTAAAGAAACCTAGTTCTTGAGACTAGTAATAGTATATTCAATATCGTTGTCATATAAATTGTTTCGTTACTTCTTTTTTTTTTACTAAGGAATGATGATCATCTCTTAGAAGATGGTTATTTTAAAAAAATTTAGTATCTAATGAGTGTTGAAATGATGAAGATAAGCAGGTATGATGATGATGATGGTGGTGGTGACAATGGTGACGACAACCATGACAACAACCTATTTTTAAAGGCTTGCAAACACACTCTAATCTCAGGCTCACAGACATGCTGTCCCTTCTCTCTGCCTTTTCTACTGCTACTACAGTGGCCTTTGTTCCCCAGAGCTGACTGATCTCATGCCACCTCCACTCAAGCACCACCAACTTATCCATCTCTCCTCCTCTCATCACTCATTTTGTGTTCACCCCTCTCCCAGGTCCTACATTAACCACTACGCCTAGTCCTTTCTTCCTAGAATGTTGGCCCTCTAGAATCCCCTCCCTGAACATGTTTTTCCTGCAACCTTTGACTTGCAACAGTTTAAGCATAACATTAATGGCATCAATCTCACCGGTCTAGGAGGGTCTGTGAAGGCCATGAGCACAGCCCCTTACTCTAAACTCAACAAAAAACAGTTTAAAATATTAATAAAGTAATAATGTAGGTTTTTTTCTAAAAGGTAATTTTCTCAATAATATTTAGCAAAAGTAACACTGTAAGGCATTTGGTAAAGTTTGCTACAGAGATTTTAAAAATGATCTCTGCACCAAGCTTACATATATACTAATAATCTCTAATCCAAACTTCATGAACTGGTACAATGTTTAACTACTCTAAGTTTATGCTATCATTAAAAAATTTACCAAGACATAATATTTTCATCCATACATTTAATATTCACCACAAAGCCTGTTTTCCTTAATTATAATATACAATATTTATTTAACCATACTTAACTATACTACTTTCCTATAAAATACCACATAAAACTCATGACTTCAATTTCAACAATGTTTCAGGAATTTAATTTTTTTAAATGAGAATACTCTATTTCTTCCAAAAATCCACTATGTATAGTGCAGTGAAGACTATGCTGTGCTGATGAGGTAGAATAAGACCAAAACATGTCTGGAGTTGTCCCCCATACTGCCGGAAAAAAGAAATGATATTAGTCATTGACTAATATTACTTTTTCTTCACTGCATATTTATTTCTAGTTAGCTTTTTCATGTTCAATTCATTAAATATATTAATTTACAAAATAAAACAATTTTCTTCTTTAAAAACTCAATATAAACTTATGAGTGCTTTAACATTCATACGGCTAAGACTGTTTCTAAAAAAAGCCAGGTCTCCTATCTAAAGTCAGTTAAGATTTTAAAGGTGATAGAGATTATAGATTATTATTAGTGCATGGATGGTTAGGTCAGTGGGTGTTGAGCAACTAATGGATAGGCCAGCAGTTTATAAACAGTCACCATCACAGCATTGTCTGTGGTCAGGGGCAGTTAACTCTTAAATGTCTCAGACCACCAAACAATAAAATACTCCAAGGTAGGGGTAACTTTTCATTATAAGCAGTAGCAGCACTGTAAAACTGACAAGTGTTTCATTAGCTGGCATTGATGAGTTCAACTCCTCCTGAGAGTATGGCCAAAAGAGGAGTTTGAGTTTTGTTCCACTGGTCTAGCCTCATCTCAGTCAAGAGGGTTGATTGGTGGATGCCTCTAATCATTGAAAAGTCAACTAATTGATTTGATTGTCTAACAACTGATTGACTAAGTAAAACAGATAATTGCTAATATGTAGAAACATTGATAACATTCATTAAGTTTGTGTGCGTGATAGGTGAATTCTAATCTTTCAGACAGGGAGAAGAAATGAGATGTGCATTGGATGGTTTTAAATGAAATTGAAGACTGAAAGCAAAAGGTAGAGATAGAGAAAATATTAGGTAGTGTGGTAGAAGGACAAAGTGAGGATAAAAAGTTTGGAAAATCTCTATGTATATGTGTACAGGCATAACAACACATCCCAATGTCTGTCACTAGATTCCTCTGACTTTAGGCTCTTATTTTTCTATTGCTAACAGGTGTCAATTCTTCCTCAGCTTATCTGAAGTTATGAAAATCAAAGACAAATAGAAAATAATACAAATATAAAAGATACCACTCTCATGAATTTGGTAAAACTACTGCATTTAAATCACTGTGAAATAGTTTTCATGTTTACCATCATTATTAGAAAGGTCAATTGGCAGAATTGTTAGAGCGTCAGATAAATGCTATGCGATATTTGTTCAGACTATACGTTCTGAGTTCAAATCCTACCGAGGACAACTTTGCCTTTCATTCTTTCGGGGTTGATAAATAAAGAACCAGTCAAGTACTGGGGTCGATATAATTGACTGTTCTCCTCACCCAAAATTTCTGGCCTTGTGCCAATGTTAGAAACAATTATTACAAAGAAACATTTCATCTTGTAGCAGGCACTGCATTAAGTTAGATAGATGTCAGTGAACCAAGACCATGAATCAGTTTTCATTTACAAGTGAAACAATTTCACTTACGTTTATAATGCTCTTAGGGAAGTCTCAAATGTCACAAATTGCCATTTCCCTTCTATAAATTTGTATCACCATAACTATGAAATAATTTTTTTTGAAGGGCCGCAACTCCTGTCCAACGTATCTAACCACAACCAGATGTATTTCTTTAAATTTAAATAATATTTCATCCAGAAACGTAAAGAAATCTCTTTTTGTTTCCATTTCTAGAATCTGATGTTTTTGTTTTGGAGTTGTACTTGTTTTGCAAGTAACTTGATTTGAGACCATGTGTAGAACAGTCATTTTAGCCACTTAAAAAAACACACAAAAGCTGTTATATTCACTTTATATTTATTTCGTGAGATGTCAAGATTTTGGTCACACCTGCAGCGACCTGGTCGCCGACACATCACAAAATAAATATCAAGCGAATATATCAGCTTTTGTGTGTTTTATGTGGCTAAAATGACTGTTCCACAATGTAAATATTTCTATTATTTTTTTACATAATGGCCTGAATTAATATTTGCTGTGTTCCACGTGATACAATATATAAATAAATTATCTGAATATGAAACTGTTAATTTTGAAATCCTTTACCTCTTTTTTGCCAGCGGGCCCGGATGCAAGCACTCTATTCATAATAATAGTTGGCACAACTTCTGTATCGCCCCTAAACTGTCTTACAACAAGCCAGTGTTGTGGGAACCAAATCTTGGTTGCAAATGTGAAAACCCTGGTTGGTACTTTAACCTTGCCAAGTTCCTTGCGTAGAATTGGATCTCTCTGAAAAATTGAATTGCATTTAGGTTAATGTCTACTTTTTCTTCCTTATATATATATAAAACTTAAAAACAACACACAAAATACTCTTAAAAACTTACAAAAGATATGAGTGAAAAAATAGAAATCTCTCTCTCACACACACACATACACATCCACACACACAAACACATACAAGAACAGTATGCAATCTCTATTATAGTAAGAGTTAAAATTAGTTAAATAGTCAAATAAAAAGATAATTAAAGGTTAGCACAACTAATTAAGAAGAAAATGAGCTTAGATGAAATGTAGTTCATGTTTGTGTCAAGATGGGGTACCACTGAAGCCATCTTCCTAGTGAGACAACTACAGGAGAAGTTCTTTGCTAAGAGCATGCCACTACACTTAGTATTCATTAACCTGGAAAAGGCCTTTGACTGGATACTCTAGTACTCTAGTGGTTATGAGAAAAACTAAGTGCAGATGAATGGCTTGTGAGAGCTGTGCAAGCCATGTACTGAGATGCCATCAGCAAAGTGAGAGTTAGCAACGAATTCAGTGAGAACTTTAGTATGCAGGTAGGTGTTCATCAGGGCTCGGTTCTCAGCTCCACTCGTGTTTATTATAGTTCTCCAGGCCATAACAGAAGAGCTTAAGGCCAGCTGACCGTGGGAACCTCTGTATGCTGATGACCTAGTACTCCTAGCTGAATCTGTCAAAGAATTAGAGGAGAAACCCCAAATGTGGCAGCAAAGCCTATAATTGAGAGGTCTTGAAGTAAATCAAGCAAAGGCAAAAGTTTTAGTCAAGAAGAAAAAAGACAGGACTCTACTGCCATCTTGGAAATGGCTTTGCTCGATATGCAGAAAAGGAGTAGGTAGGAATTCCAATACGGTGTACCCAAAGTAAACTATAGGTGCACAAGAGGTGCAGTGGGATCACAAGCAGGATGACAGAGAAGGACTTCATATGTAGTGGATGTGTAGGAGGTGGAGGAGGATGTTCTAAAATCATAGTAACCAGAGTAAGAACGTGGTAGAAAAAGTTCAGGGAGCCATCTCTGCTGGCAACAAAGGAATTTTTTCTACAAGTGAAGGGCAGACTGTATGATGCTTGTGTATGAAATGTGATGGTGTATTGTAGTGAAATGTACACTGAATGCAGAGGTCGTGCGAAGACTGAAAAGAAATGAGATAAGCATGCTCTACTGGATGTGTAATGTTAGTGTATATGAACGACAGAGCATAAATGAGCTGAGAGAAAAACTGGGTATAAGAGGAATCAGATGTAGTGTGCAAAAGAGAAAACTATGCTGGTAAGGGCATGTGATGCATATGGAGGATGACAGTGGTGTAGACATGCCAAGTGATCTAAGTGAAAGGAATCTGCAGAAGAGGAAGACATGGGAAGAAGTGGTGGAAGCTGATCTTAAAATGTTGAACCTCACAGAGGACTGCAACAAGTGGCAAGATGCTGTGCTACAAAGGACCCGTCCAACCCATGCAAGTATGGAAAAACAGATGTATGATGATGACGACGACGATGATGATGATGATGAAGGTGGTGGTGGTGGTGGTGGTGGTGGTGTTGGTGGTGATATTGATGATATAGATGGTGATGACGATGAAAAGATAATATGTAATTAAGCTCATGCCATGTAGTAGAGATGTTATATTTATTGAGAAGAACTGCATTTGTTTCTGTTCATCTATGAGTAAATTAGACAAGTGCTATCTTTTGGTTATATAAAATTGTTCATATTATATATCATTAGACCAATTGTTTTCCCAAATTGATGCCCTTTTCTTCTTATTATACACTCAACCATAACTAGTGAGTGTGAGGTACAAGACTGTTTCCTTGGTATATGTAGTGATTAAGTCTTTGTGCTGTTGAAAGAGACAAGGTTGTCATTTCCCATTGAAAGATGCTTTCAAGGTCTATCTTTATGGATTCAGTATATATCTTGGAGGTGTTTAGATTGTGTGTGCATGATGCCTGTGCATGGAAGATAAAGGAGGAGTGACATGTAGTATCATCTGCATAGAAATGGTATGATATAATAAGTGATAGCAAGTAAGATTCTCATGTCCACTATACTCACATTATAGTCCTATAAAAATGTCAAATGCATGCGTTACAATAATAAATCAATAGAAAAAGAAGAAATAACATTCTCTTACCCAAGTAACCTAATTAATATTGATTGTGATACCAGAAATAGCATAGCAGCAAGATATTGCAATATCAGAAAGAAATTGGGAGTTTTAATTGATATTGTCAACTAAATTTACAATATACAAAGGGAGAATTATGCTAAGTTGGCTGCATATATGTATGTGTGTGTTAGATGTGTCATTATTTTATGCAAACTTAGGCAATGACAGTACAAGATCCTAAAATGGTACCTGTTTACATCTAAGTGTGGGTTGAGTCAAGAAGAGTTAAATGTCCTGGTCATGGATAATGACAGGATAAAAATTCATCAACTTTTCAGTCAGAAGGCTAACATCCTATTGGCTCAACCAACTACAATGCAAAGTCATTTTAAAAATTACTTAATGCTTTATAAAAAGACTACGTACGTTTTTTATCATATAAAGAAAATTGTAAGTATATCACTATTGAAATCTTTTACAGAATTTCCAATTATTTACCTCCTTGATAAAGTTGAGGTCTCTTCGCAGAAAGTAAACTGCTTGCTTTAGATTTTGTTCCTCACAAAGGCTGACAGCAATATCATGGGCTGACCATAAATTTTGATTAATGAATTCTTCCTAAAAGAAGAAAAAACAGTTTTAACAAATGAATAAACTTGTCAAATGCCTAATAAATATAAATTAAGCTAAAATATCTAAATAACAAATTGAAGAAAAATATGGTTTCTCACTTCAAAACGTTCCAATTGCTCATTTTTCCAGGCTGGAATTCGAGATTTGACAGGGTACTTAACTTTCAGGTGTTCCATTAACTGAAGAGGTAGAAAAGAAAAATAAAGAAAATGAAACATGATAGTCCAGAAGTAAATGTAAACTTACAGTATTAACACTGATTGAGTAATGTTATTATTCCCATAATAATCTATTTAGTGAGAGATGAAAGGTATCAAAAGATTATACCTTTTCTTTGTGTTCAATCATCTTTTGTTGAATTTTCTGTACAGCCTTCTGCATGGCAAGCACTGACTGGGCCTGAGCAACTAAAAGTTGGCCTGTAGAACAGAGACAATGATATTTAAATTTTTTTTTAAAAATCAAAAACCTCAATAAAGCAATAAAGCAATTTTCATGGCTTATGAAACTATTAAAACCACACTCTCATGTTACATTTGCCCTCAAAGAATAGAGACTATGTAGAGTATAGAGGACTCTTTAGCCTTGCAGGAGACACGGCATCCTTTCTAGTGTTGATGCCACAATAAAATACACCCAGTACACTCTGCAAAGTAGTTGGCAATTAAACAGAGACAATATAGGTAGAGCAGACTCTTTAGTTGTGTCATGGAATGGACAACTTGGTACCACGATGAAATGCACCCACTCTGTAAAGTGGTTGGTGTTAGGAAGGGCATCCAGTTGTAGAAACCAAGCCAAATGAAATATATGAGCAAGATGTGGTCCCTCGATCCATCTAGGAGATTGGTGACTCTGAATAAGAACTGACTTGGACTGAAATCACTTATCCAACCCATGCTAGCATGGAAGGCAGATGTAGATGATGATGATTCAAAATCTAAATCATATTAATATTTTTAATAAAAGTTTGGTTCAGATGATTGATACCTATAACTTGCAATGACTTCTTCATTTCCCAGAAGAAAAGGAAAAGAAAATTGTTTTTACACTATGAAGCCTAACTGCAAATAAAGATAGAACTGAAAGGAATTAAATATATTATTGCCAGAAACATGGTACATATGACTCCAAAGACCCAGTCTTCAGCAACACACCAGTGCTAATAATAAAATATCATGCTTTTGGAGTGTTTAGGATTTGCTTATGCACATTCCAAGCAAAAACAAAAGTTACTTTTAATTTTCTCTAGGCCTTCCTTTAATCATTAAATCCCATAGGGAAAAACAAATCTTTTTGGAGTTTTTTTTACACTAGAATATGAAGAAAACACTGTTAGTAAAAGATGTCATCTGTTTTAACTAACCAAATCTAAATAATATAATGTGAATAAATTAGAGATACTGTTCAATTAAATTAGTAATTAATTAAATTAGTAATTCAATTAAATTACTAATTACTGTTCAATTAAATTAGTAATTAATTAGTAGTCAGCATGGAGGTGCATGGCCTAGTGGTAAGGCTACTGGACTCATGATCATAAGGTTGTAGGTTCAATTCCCGGTCAGGGAGATGCATTGTGTCTTTGAGCAAGGCACTTTACTCCACATTGCTCCAGTCTGCTCAGCTCGCAAAAATGAGTATTACGACTAGGAGAGAGATGGGCTCTGCCAGGTTTAAAGGTTGCCCTAGACATGCTGTGGGTCATGATGACGCCCCTACAACTCCATCAGGAATTCTGAGGCTCTATGACCTTTGACCTATACATAGCAACTACAAGTTACTAATCCTATCAACGCATGAAAGAAAATTATTAAAAGTCAATATCTCCAGACATGAAAAATTCCCTTTTCCCTTCATTTCCAAGCAGAAAAAGAGAAGAAAATTGTTTTTATTAAGCCTAACTGCAATTAAAGGTAGAACTGAAAAGAATTAAGCTTTCTACCCCTGCAACCATAATGTGAATGATATTAAAGGGGAAATAGAAAGAAAAAACAATACAGAAATCATTAATGAACTGTTGGAATTGAGATGAGTTACTTTACTTCCTCAATCATACCAGACTGCAAATAGACAAAGTATATTATACCTATGCCATGTTGTAGGTTCTCCAATTCTACATTATTTAACACAGCCCGGTAAACCCGCTGTAGATACTCTGCCATGACAGCGATATTCACTTCCTGTTAAAGGAAAAAAGAATGACATATTAATAATTTAAAACACTTGGAAATTTATTATATTAATCACAGGTTTTAGATTGTCACTGCTAGCCAAGTTGATATGGTTATGGACTACCAGCTAAAGGATCAACAATATATATTCCACCATTAAAGTTGTGTTATGTTCCTAGCTAAGACAATGGTACAGTCTGCCTAGGTACTGTGGGGAGGTACAGTTCACTGTTGTAGGCAATGAATACATTATACAATTGACAAGTATTTAATTACTAAGCTGAAATCCTTCCAATATACTGAAGAAGGTAATGGGAAACAAACACCAGTATATTCTTCCTTGAAATTCTCTAAGCAGCCAAGTCTTCAAAGGTGACTTCAATGACTGATGGGTAACAAGATATTACTTTCTTTTATATATATAATTTCAGTCTCTTTAATTATCTAATTATTTATGCAATTACAGTATCTTCATCATCATCCTTGTTTCACATCTGTGTTTCCATGCTAGCATGGATTGGACAGAGATTTCTTGATGCAGCATTTTACAGTCGGATGCCCTTCCTGTCACCAACCATACTGATTAAGTATGGGAATCCTACCACTGAACTACCTAACAGCAAGGCATTTTGTTATTTGGAGATGTAAACAAACTCACTGGCCGATCGATAAACGGTGTCCATCGATCGATGACAAGCACACACACGCACACACACATATATATTGATGAAAAAAAAAGGTAATGATATATACATAACATTGTAATAACGATGGAGTGATTTTTTAACTGATAACCTCATCCATATTATTTTTTTTATGAGAAACACTACATTTCAAAACTGTTTTTACTCCAGTTATTGTCAGGTGTCATATTTGCTGTTTGTGTATGGACACGTGTTCAGGCTGAGAGTGAACTCACAAACATTTGTAACAGAGTTCCAATGCTCTTTCTTACCCACTAGGAAACAATGAGGTTAACAGCAAGAAAAATTATTCCACAATGACTACGGATGGATCGGAAGATCACAACCAATCTTATGAATTGAACCCAGGAAACGATGTTTCCATTGGTTTTTCCATTGCTGAATACTATCTGTTGGTCACAACTAATATAAGTGTCACCATTATTTCTAGTGACAGCACTCATTTTCAGCTGAATGAACTGGAGCAACGTGAAATGAAGTGCCTTGCTTAAGGATACAATGCGCCGCCTAGTCTGCGACTCAAAACCACAACCTTATGGTCATGAGTCCAACCAACACCCTAACCACTAGGCCACACACTTTCACTAAGACCAACAATGTAGAATACATGGAATCAACAAGGTAGCCTCCACGTGGTCACACAAGCCAACAAGGTAGCCTCCACGTGGTCACACAAGCCAACAAGGTAGCCTCCACGTGGTCGCACAAGACAACAAGGTAGCCTCCACGTGGTCGCACAAGACAACAAGGTAGCCTCCACGTGGTCGCACAAGCCAACAAGGTAGCCTCCACGTGGTCGCACAAGCCAACAAGGTAGCCTCCACGTGGTCGCACAAGACAACAAGGTAGCCTTCACATGATCACTCAACCTCCTAGTGAAAGCAGTCAATTTTCCCTCAAATCATACCTTACGGTCTTTAAAAAAAAAAAAAGGAAAGATAATACATTAGATATAGTCCTAGACGCCTCAAAAAATAAAAAGACAGTATGGCTAACACTGGAATGCCTTTGACCATAGGTCTGCTTAATTAGAGCTGACCAATAACAATTTAAAATACTTCCACACAATCGATGCGGGCCAAAATCACCCGTCCAACCCAGGCCAGCATGGAAAATGGACATAAAATTATGTTTTGTTGTTGTTTTGATGGTAGCTATATAAACTGACATTATTACAATTCCATTTAGATAATATAGTCAGAGAGCTGCTAAACTTTCCACACCAACCTGCTCAAGGCTGCCTCTAGTTCTTCGACTCAAAACTGTTTTAAACTGTTCATATTTAAATTAAAACCTATCATGATTTTATGTAAGAACCTTTTGTTAGGTTATGTTCTACACACCATCTTCTTAGTCAAAGTCTTAGTTCACATTTACATATACATATATATATTATATATGCACACACACACACACACATATATATATCATTACTCAACATAAATTATGTCTAACCTAACAACCCAATAGCTTTATAGAGTATTACTTTACTAATACTAATATTTATAAATATTTGAAAGGAAATGGAATGACAGAAACAGTAGAGTATCAGACAAGGTGCCTTAGGAAATTTAGTTTTGTTACTCTACATTCTGAGTTCAAATGCCAAGGGAATTGACTTTGTCTGTCATCTCTAAAGTGTCAGAAAAATACATACCTGACATGTACTGGGGTGAAATTGAGTGACTATAGCTCCACTCCCTACAATCTGTAATCTAATGCCAATGTGTGAAATCAATATCTATAAAGATGAATAACATAACACACCAGACTCCTGACACTTGAATCTCACATCTGGTGTTGTGTGTGTGTGTGTGTATATGTGTATATATCATCATCATCATCATCGTTTTACGTCCGTTTTCCATGCTGGCATGGGTTGGACGGGTGATTTCGGCCCG
>JAOPJM010001738.1:5057417-5069487 GCA_027124095.1 Muusoctopus leioderma
ATATGGCATACCTAATCTGAAAACAGGGATACATGGAGTATCTATATATGTGTATATATATATATATATATGAGAAATATCTTATCTGATAGCAATTAGTATATAAAACTGATCCATTTCCACTAAAATCTAGGTGTGTATGGTATGTTGAACATAGATAATGTTTTCTATTGCAAATATCTGAACCTAATTTTCTTTTATGGTCTGGTCATAGGAAGAAGAGCAGTACTCACGACCTTTCCAGGCCCTCCTAGACGTGTGCGATCAATACAATTAATGTTCAATTTGAGCATCTGTAGGTCATCATACAATTTTCTAGTACATTTATATATGTGTATATGCACACAAACAAAGGTACCAGGAAAGTGTACAAGTTAAATTTTCAATATTTCCAATTGAAAACACTGCTTATGTTCAACATACCATGAACACCTATATTTTAGTGGAATGGATCAATTTTATATACCAATTGCTATCAGATAAAATATTTTTCATGGCAGATCAATAAAAAGTCAGTTTTAAGCTTGGGCTTCATTTTTCCTATACACTGACACATTTGGTTTCTCTCTTTTGTTGAATTCCACTTGCCATATGCAAAATTGTATCCTTTATCTTTATTAAAAATGTATTTACATGTCTATACACTAATAGTGCTATTACTATTTCCACTGATATTAATAATAATAATTTCTTTATAGGCCACAGGGGCTTCACACATACATACAAAACATATTATACAAAATTATTACAAAGTAACATATTGGGAGTCTTTAGTTCCTTAGTTTGTTTTAACCACTACAACCAAAGCCATGATGGAGCACCACCACTATATATGGTGTACATATACAATATGGAGGGGGGGAAATCATAACACAACATAAAAAACAGATTAAATATGACAGAAACAAATAAGGCACCCATAAAGAGTGAGAACTGGCACCAAGGGAGGACCAGTACACCCCAAAACCTCACCATCTTCTGCTTTGGGAAGTTGTCCTTTTCTGACTGCCATCTCCAGGCAGAATTCAATGACTGGCCCTTTTATACATACCAGTTTCACTATTTTTTTTTTTTTTTAATATTGCAATTGATGAACAATAGTGTCATTAGTTTTCCACTGGACCAATCATTAGGTCACTGTATTTCTGATAGCAATTGTGACAAAGGAGTGTTTGTAACTTGATGCAGAACAAATATTGTATGAAACTTTGTTCAAAAAGCACTGTTTTCTCATCATTGTTTACATCCTTTGTTGATATACATTAGTGAAACACACACACACACACACACTTTGAGCTTCTGCAAAGTTTCCATCTACCAAATTCCACTCACAACCTGAGGCTATAGTAGAAGACATTTGCTAAGGTGCTGTGCAGTGGTATCAAACTTGGAACTATGTGTTTGTGAAGCAGACATCTTAAACACACAACCATACTTGCGCTCTCTTAACCACACAACCATGTTTCACTGACCTTTCATCACATTTTCTCAAGGTCAGCACCTCCCAATCCTTCTGCTTCAAGTTAAACTTGAAGAAGTTGGTGAGGGCTTGACCAGAGGGATAAATTCCAGTCCTCAACCCTTTCAAATGTGTCCACCATACAACCACCTCTTTTGTCATAGTCACCAGACAGAGGAAAACTGATTGACTCTCTTTGTGAAGGAGAGTGAGGGCTGCCTTTACAAGGGATTCCACCAACAGCTGGATCTATCCTACACACAATAACAGCTCCACAGGTCAGCAATGCTCAGACACTGAGCGAGTTCATAAAGAATGATTTTGTCATACACCATGCATCTCAGACAGGCCTGACTGAGAACACTTTTGTGCCTGTAGAGCTAATCCCAAACTGAGAATGCCCTACCGGTAGCACTACACGGCCAGGGATTTTTGGAAGTTGTCCATAGATTCTGAGCTCAAAGTTCTTCAATATTGGCTGCTTAGTTGGTTTTTATCGATGCCCAGAATTTCCCCAAGAATGTCATCATTAATATCTACCACTAAACCTCTATAGAAAGCTAGTGTGGACGTTCCACTGACCACATTGCTTAACTGGTAGAGAACTTATGATAAGCGGGACCCAACCCTTTGATAAGAAGTAAAATAGCAGATGCTCCAACATAGTCAGATGCAGCCTGAGACAAGGCATAACAATCAGGCAATAATAAATTACAGTGATGTAGGCATTCATATTCACCACCTCTGTTCTACCTTTCAGGGATAGTTTCCTCTCAACCCATTTCTGGGTGAGTTTGGCCACCCTGCTCATAACCACTAACAATAATAATAATTATAACAACAACAATAGATGCAATACATTAAAGAAGAGAAATATACTAAAGCCTTTTGACAGCTAAAATAAAGTTAGTAGAGTTCATGTTAGTAATGATTCCACCATGGACAGGGGATACCAAATATGGTGCCAAAATAAGATATATTAGAGTCTCTAATGTCTGCAGACGAAGAAAAATGAGTCTTTCATTTGAAAATGATTTATTTTCTGAGTCAGAAAAGATTTTATTGATATCAGTATGAAAGAATAATAAAGTAGAAATGGCCAGTGAGAAAAATATAGTGACATTGTATGGAAATGAGATTTATGTCTGTATTAAAAGAAACTTGTCAATATTATATGCTCTTTAATATATATATTTTTATACAAGCATGCGTATATGTAGCTTTCTATTTAATTAGAATTTACAAATGTGAGAGAGAGAGAGAGAAAATAGACAATGCAGCTGTATACACAATGGCCAGGTGTTAAATTGGATTACCAGCTAATGTGATGTGAGTTCAAATATTGGAGTGATTTCATGTAGGACACTTGTTCTACATGCCCCAATTCACTTAGCTAATTAGCTGCTAACCTGCTAACATTCTTAGGCTTCAAGATTACCTGTAGAAGTCAAGAAACCACTCCTCTGTACTCTTTCTCAGAATATCCTGAAGTTATTTACATATCAACATTTATATGTACACAATTATGTAACAATTTTAAAAATACATAACAAAGTGGGTTGACATACTTATGTGTATTATTTAATAAGCATTTATATGCATAAATGTTGAAGTAGGGAAAAGGCTCTCAAATGAAAAATATAACGGATATTAGAGAAAAATAAATTTAAAAGATAATAATAATCTATACAGTATATTTCCCCCATCCTTGTTCCATAGGGATTTTCAGCTGTTTTAGGCTCTTTTAAAGTAAGTAGTTAATTTATATACAGGCATTCCCCTACTTACGAACAGGATAGGTTCCTGGGGTTTGTCTTAAGTCCAAACGTTCTTAAGTTTAACATTACTCTTGTCAATACTAGAAAAGTTTATACAGTACAGCTATACTTTAAGAATACTCAACAGTATATTTTACCAGCCTTAAACAGTGTTTTAATATATAAATAGTATAATAATAATCATAATAATAAGTAATAATAAAGGTATTTATAATGTATTTTCTTTATTCCTGACACTGCCTTGCTTGTCGGTACTGGTGTTACTTGCAGGGATTTAGATGAAGGATGGTGATGAGGGTGAAGATGGAATGTCATCAGGGTCTGAGGAACAGGGACTTGGAATGGCTTTAAATGTTGTATAACCACATGTAGATATCGATGGCATTTGTTCTTGTTGGTCTTGCCTCTTGTATCCTGCTCCAACTCTCTTGAAAAAAACCTATCAAGAGATGTCAGCATAGTTAATGTTTTCTTTTCTTCATAAATTTTCTTGTAGCAGGCAATAGCTTCATGAATAGCTGCAGATACTTTTGTAAATCTTTCAGATTTGAGGTTCTGGGACTCAAAAGAAGCTAGAGTCTTCTCAATCATGTCAAAATCTTCAGCTATCTGTTTAAGGTGAACTTCGGAAATCCCACTACTGCTACTGTGTCAGCACTGGCAGCCTCCTCACTCACTTTTATGTTAAGTACAATCTCTCCTGGCAAACGCACATCTTCAACATAGTAAAGACTGCATCACAAAGACTAGCCTTCCTCTTCAGAGACAGAAAATACTTAAGCCCCCCCATCCAACAACCCTCTATAAAGCTCAGGTGAGACACACAATGGAGTACTGCTCCAATATCTGGAAACATGCTGCTGTTACACATTCTGACAATCCGAAAAAAGGCCACTTGATTGGCATGAAGTCACTCACCAACATACCCCAACCCTAACTCTAATCCAGCCTCTGGCCCACAGATGTGCTGTCCCCTTTCTCTCTCTTTTCTACTGATACTACAGTGGCCTCTGCTCCTTTGAGCTGGCTGGTCTCATGCCACCTCAATTCAGGCACTCTCAACTCATCATCTCTCCTCCCCTCATTACTGACATTGTATCCAACCCCACTAAGCTCCAGACTAACTACCATATCCATTCCTTTCTTCACAGAACGTTGGCTCCCTGGAATTCCCTCTCTGTATATGTCTTTCCTGGAGTTGTTGACTTGCAAATAGAAATGTTAATGGTATCAATCCAACTGGTATCAAATGGCCTGTGAAGGCCATGGGCACAACCCCTTCTTCCAAACCAAACTAATATTAAAATAATTACTCCTACATCAGATCACTGCCTAATCAAGGCAACCTTACAGTACAACAACTCTTGCTTCTCAAATCCTCTGGTACTTAAAATCATCTAACTGCTGACAACCTTTGTCAGCAAATGCACTTCAACTCTGAAGATAAGTGAGTGACTGGTACCATCCTCCTAGTTATGTCCCTCTACATCCTTCACACAGCCAAAGCTTACAACTGCCCAAGCTCCAAGTTGTTCACATGCAGATGTGCTACAGTTGTACATACAAACACCTTAAGGAAGTCCCCCACCATCACTAATTCCCTAAACCCCGCTCATCACAACACCTGCAAGACAAACCTGAGGAAAGCAAGGAAGTTTTTGTACCATGTATGGCCTGTTAGCTCTCGAGGGTCCGAATTCTTCCTCACACTATTCCTCAACCAAAATGTCTCTCTAAGTATCAGTCCAAGTAAAAAAAAAAAAGCCACTGCATTTACTTCCTGTTTTGCTTCCAACTCTAAACTACATACACACAATGAAACCTTTCTCAAACTCTCCTTATCCATCTGTCTTACCATAATGTACACTGTCACCAAAAGCAAGAACTTCTCTGATCATTCGAACTCAACAAGGCAACTGATCCTGACAGCCTTCCCGCCATTACTCTCGGCAGTTTGCTTCAGAGTAGATCTTATCCTCACCAACTGGAAATAGTTGTAAACAACCACCTCCATCTCCTTGAGTCTCTTTCCCTAATCAGGGACCATTACGACAGTTTCTATAGAGTCATATCTATTAGAGACTTGTTCTATGTCATGCACTAATAGCCTCTTGCTCTTGAGAGCAACAAATGTTATTGCCTTTGCATCAACAAAGCCTTCAATTATGTCTGATGTTAGAATCTCCTAAAGGCTCCATCTGTCTCTCATATCTTTGGTCATAAGTTTCTTGTCACATTGCTCCATCACAGCCCTGATAAACTCTCTCTAGCCCACATTCTATCAATTCTGAACTTTCCACAAATGCTAGGCTTCACAATCTCTGATGAACTTTTATGGCAACATACAACATTGCCAAAACTGCATCCCAAAGACTAGGTTTCTTTTTCAAGGCAATAAAATACTTTAGCTACAATCAATTACTGACTCTCTACAAAGTACAAGTGCGACCCACATTGGAGTACTGCTTACATCAAGGGCAGTACCGCTGCTCCATGCTATTAAGCAGATAAGAGGTGAATCTTTCCTGGGTAGAACATCAATCTATCTCAAGAAACATTGTCAGAAGATCTGGCACCTATTTCTCATGGCTAGATGAAAAGGCCATCTTGCTGACTGGCAAATACTTACTCACTGATACAGATTGACTTACCAGCTTATATATTGAGTTCAAATACTGGAGTAATTTTGTGTAGGGCACTTATCTCTACATGCCCCAATTCACAGATACACTATTTATCTCTCCGTCTCTTCTACCACTACTATAACCACTTCTGGTTCTCTGAACTAACAAAATGCTTACCACTTTAGCTTAGCCCAAGTCTGCCTGATGCATCCGTCTTTCTTTTTCTCATCATCCTTGCTGTATCTTACCCCTCTCAACCTCAGCACTGACAATTTGCTCAATCCTTCCTTCCCAGAACTACTCCCTCCAAGAATTATCAACCTGCCCACGTTTTCCCTACAGACGTTCAAAACAACTGAATACCAATTTAAGCAAATCCACTGCTAGTAGATTTGGCTTATAATAAAAGACTTATTAACATAAAATATGAGTAAATGGGAAAAATTATTTAAATGATGAAAGTGGCAGACAGAGATGAGATTCACTTTTTCTCAATGAAATAAGCAAAAAGATAGAAGAGCAAGATTAACAATTTTTAATAATTTTGAGAAATTGTGACACTTCTAATCAAAATAAAGTAGATTAAGATGCAAGATAATACTGTTAAAAATATCGTGCAGCACTACTATCAGTAGGCAATGTTATAGCCATTAGTATCCTAATAGCTATCGATACACAGACACACATATATATATATATATATTCTCTCAGAATAGTATATTTATATGTCTCTCTCAACTAAACTTCTTATGTAATACAGGCAAGATAGAACATTAACTTCTGTTAGACAGACACAAATTAATTGTTTGAATGTATGTGTGTGTGTATGTGTGTGTGTGTGTGTATGTATGTATGTATATATATATATAGAGAGAAAGAAAGAAAGAAAGAGAGCAACTTATAAAAATTATAATTTCTCAAAAATTTAAGAACTGTAGAAGTAAGGTCATTGTGTGCCAAGTTTGTGACCTGGTTTCAATACTGAGTTGTAAATATTTCATTACATTAGTGCAATTTGTGCCCTTGGGATAAGCGCAAACTTCACAATTTTCTTTACTTTCTTTGCTAAAACTCTGAAGATGGCAATATGACACCACTCCAGTGTGTAGCAGTTGGCATGTTCTTAATTTGCCCAGAATTGCTGATTTACTTTTGCACCATAAATGCCTACATCAATTTTGAATTTTGTACCCTTTTCCCAATTGAAATCCCTGGAAGGACACATGATGTTATTTCAATAGAGTATTGTGGAACATTCTAAACAGCCTCTATTTAACCAACATTACTCCTGTTGCAATCTTCAGTCTGTGTGCTCACATCCGCTAACTCAATTTCACTCTCTGCAGACTTTTTTAATTATATATCAATTCAGTTTCTGTCTCATGCTTTCATCTTAGTGCAAACTAACTTACATTAGCCGCTTAAATATTTCAAATAAGAGTTCTAACTTTTTGTCACCAGACATTTATTTTTAATGTTCCTGTTCATATTAGTATCTCTTCTTCCATTAGATACATCATTCTTTATTCCATTCCTTTCTTTAATATAAAACTATAACAATTTCTGTTCAATCTATATTGCCTTAGCGATCCATATTATCAGTAATATAACTTTTCTTAATGTGTTAGCAATCTATTTCTTATTTTATTCAACTCTATCAACTTATATCTGTATTACCTTTTGCAAATGTATCTAGTTACAATTGATGACTCTCAGGACATAGCTAGATATAAGTCTATCAACCCTGAGACACAATGATAAAATCATAGCAAACAACATCCAGAAAAATATATATGCCTTTTAGAAAAGGCATCTTATTGAAAGTACATTTTTTCATAAGATAGGATGATAAAAATGTGTTTATAGAATAACTAGTGAAATTTCTTTCTGTATTTAATTCTCAATATCAGTGTGAAAACTTTACTTGCACAATATCTCAGGTGAAACATTATCAATACTCAAACAATTGAAATATAAACCTATAGTAAAAGTCGAAAAATCCAGATGCCAGAAATCTGGAACACCTGAGAAACCAGACTTTTCGAAAACTCTCAAAATTTTTAATTTAGCAGACTTTAATAATGTGTGTGCATGTGTGCACATGCCTCAGTGCTACAGCTGCACAGCAACAACAAGTGACCATGTGACCGCCATTGTAAAACTATGACAACATATGTAATTTTGTGTCCTACTCTTTTCATTTACTATATATAGCATACATATTTACAAACCCTTAACAATGGCTCCTAAAGTAAATACAGACCATTGTGTGAAGAGAAGGAACATATTGAAATTGAGTGTCAAACTTGAAATAATGAAGAAACTCAAACATGTTGTGAGCAATACTGTTCTAATAGAAACACATGACATCAGAAAGTCTAAATTTACGATATAAAAAAGCAAAGAATAACATTTTAGAATTACAGCCTTGTCTGAGCCTAACAATAGAATTGCTGAAAGAAAAAGTTTACATTGGCCAAAATTAGAAAATCTCGATAAAGTGTTGCATGAATGGTTTTTGTTAAAACAATCAGAAGATATAGCAATTTCTGAACTGATGCTTATTGCCAAACCAAACTCATTTAAGGAGCAAATGAACATTGAATCAGAGTGCACATTTAGTGATGGATGGTTTAGGAATTTCAAGATTCGTCATGGTATTAGACAGTTATATATTGCTGGAGGGAGACAGTCAGCTGATACACAAGCAGCAACAAAATATATTGCAACATTTGAAAAAATTGTTATTGACAGCGAACCAAATTTATAATGCTGATGAAACAGGGATTTACTAGAAGTGTTTGCCGACAAAACCTTTGGTTGGAAACCAAGAACAAAAGGCAACATGATTTAAGCTTAATAAGGAAGGACTAACTGTTCTTACATGTGTTAATGCTTCAGGTCAGCATATAATTAAGCTTTTAGTGATTAGCAAATTCAAGTGCTCATGAACCTTTAATGGAACTGTACACTTGCATGTGACCCATAAAGCCCAAAAGATTGTTTGGATAGACAAATACATTTTGTGATTGGTTTGTTCATGATTTTTGTTCTATCAGTTTGTTAGAACTTACGGAAATTGAGGAAGACTGCAAATACAAATTACCTGCTACTTCTCGACAACTGTAGAGCCCACCCACATGAATTAAAATGAGTGTCTGATTGCAGGAATATTTATGCATGCTACTTGCCACCAAACATAACATCATTGATTCAACCCATGAATCTAGGAATCATTAGGAACTTTAAATGTCACCATACAAATGATTTCAATGCATTGAAACAGTTATTAAATTTGTGGAACAGAACCATAGCTTCAGTCTTCAAGACGTCATGCATACACACATGGTGCAGAATAATCTTTTCACAAAGAAATTACCAAGTTGTAAACAAGGTGATATATGAAAGTATTTAAAGAAAGCAATAGAAGTATCAAGCAGTGCAGCAAATGCAGTAGAGGCTGCAAGTGATCCATCCACAAGCAGTGCAGCAGATGATACAGAAGTTGTGGTAATGAACAAATAAATATTTATTTATTGTTTTATATGAAAATATTTCCTTAATAAACTAAAAATAAAACATCAATTTGTATAAAATAACTTTTGCTTTCATTTGTTAACTATATTTTTCTTTCATAATATTCATTTTTAAACATAATTTCAAGCATTACATGGCCTTGTTTCTTTTTGTTTGTTTTCTTTTTGGTGGTGGTGGTGGTGGTCTACATTTTTGTCAAGTGTTGACTTTATTTTTCTTTAAAACTGTTTGTTTTGATAAATGAAGTATGCTGTATTTGCTGATGAATAAACTATCAAAATTTACAAGTTCATCTCTTCTTTATTTCCACCTTAAATTTGAATTTTAAAAGTACTGCTTGAGAATTTGAAAAAACCACAAATCCGAGTGACCAAATTCCTGAGCAGTTCAGATTTTCGGACTTCTACTATATAATGATTTATAGTACTTAACAATGAATATTATAGAAGATATTTTACCATCTTCCAGTCTAGTGTGTCTGAGTAAAAAGAGAGAAGGTATACTTTCCAAAATATTAACAGTATTCAGCAACCAGTGTCACAATGTATCTTAAGGGTAAAAAAAAAATTAATTTCTTAAATGGCTGAAAACAATTATAACTGCAAAAGGGAGCTCTCTGTAGTACTGAGCCAAAATTCTTCCAAGGAAGGTGAATATCTCACCTCGGATGTCCAACAACAGAGAGCTGTGTTTGTACAACTTGTGAATGATAAATCAAGTATAAACTGATTGACTAATAAGGTTGGCTAATAATTAAGATTATAATTTTCCAAATTATCAACCTCATCTTTGGAGTGTATATTTACAATATTTACACTATATATCTACACTACATTTCAATTGGTTCATCAAATGTTTTATACATCTAATGTTATATACATGGTCCCAACAGGATTCGAACTAAGAACTTCTATTTGAAACTAAGGGTAGGAATGTCCTTATCCACAAAGCTACTGCCGCATCTATTACCCTTAGTTTGGAAATAAAATGTTCAGTTTGCATCCAGTCTCTGACTATGTACATATCCAGAAATAAGACATTGATTGAAATGTAGTGTAGATATAAATATTGTAAATATACACTCTAAAGATGAGGTTCTTAGTCCAGAAAATTATATTCTTAATAACAAACTCATCTCAGACATTTAGACAGTTGGTTAAGAATGTTGTTGTAAAGTGAGTGAGGGAGTGTAAGAAATATGCATTATTTCATGATAATAAATTTTAGTTTAGTTTAGATTTTCTTTTTCTACATCTACTGGAAACAAAAACTTTACTTACCTGTGGTTGAATATCATTTTCAAGGCAATTAGTTCCATAGATGAGGCCAGACTCATCCATATTCAACTTGACCAATCTGTAACAATCATAAGAATCATTATTAATTCAATATAACTGCTTCCCAAATATATAATTTATGTTAAAATTTTGAAGTTAACATCAGTAAACACATATCTAAATGGAAATCAGTTCAAAGTATAAACATTTATTCTTGCAATTCTCGATCAATTGCCAAAAAAGAATGAATGCTTGTGGGAACAAAAATATATTTTGACTACAAATTTCCTTATAGATAAAGAATAGAAAATACATAAATGAAAATACTTATAAAAACAAAACAAAATCAAAGAACAGAGAATCTAGTTACCGCTGAAATCATCATTATTGGCATCAAAAAGCATTTCTAGAGCTGGAAAATTCAGTGTCTAAATTAATTCCATTTTGTATGTTTGTACTAAAAACACATGGCGAAGTAGATAAGATTTGGGATTTTCAGTATGTGGTCCAAGAGTTACATCAGGTGTTTTGTTTCCTGCTTCAGTTTAAATAATTGGAAAATAGGTTCTAAACCTCAGGGGAAAATTATGTGATGGACTAGCATCCTCTAAGGAGGATATTGGATTGACATCTGCAAACTTCAGTGCTAAACACTAACCCTGTAATCCAGCAGTTGAACTTCTCAAGTGATTGAAAGTGCTTCAATGTAGTCATCACTCAGCCTGCCTATGTAGCAGCAAAATCTCAACCTTCCTACTACTAATATTATGGATGAGTTTAGGACAGCATACTCAAAACATAGATGGTATGGATTTGGTAGCAACAACAATGCTATAGAATCCCAAACTAAAGACCTGTTCTATGTCGCTCTGTGGCTAATTTCTTTTTTTTTTAAACATAATAATTTACTTATAAAAATAAGATTGGTGCCAATAAGAGTATCTATATATGAACTGTGCTTTGAATCACTAAATATCATAAGCTCAACTTATGAGTATATATATACAAAGATGCTGACTCATTTCAGTGCAGAAAAGTAGAAACATCAATGATGATAATGACATTGATAAATTTAACATATCTTTATGAACTGACACCATTTGGTCAATATAAAGAAAATATCTTTAATTTTCATCTTAAAAAGATTATTCATGAGATTCTTAGCCAGAATTCGCCAGGAATTAAAATAATTCCTTAAGAATTACGAGACTATCAATAGTAGACTTATCAAGCAACAACATTTAACAGGATTATAGTAGGGGTAGGGGGTAGAGAGTTATTTTGGGGTATTTGTTTTTAAATCAAGTGGCTACATTTCTTTAAAATTCCATTTCATGCCACGAGACATTTCCAAAAACTATTTTTTAATTTTTTCAATTTTCCAGGAATTGCACC
>JAOPJM010001738.1:5069507-5090386 GCA_027124095.1 Muusoctopus leioderma
CTTGATTATTTTCGAACTTAATTGAAAAATTGTAGGCTGTGTATTTCATTAGAAATACGGTAACGAAAGGGTTAAAGTTGACTCACATGTTGAAGCCACCAAGTCGTCATAGTTTTGTTCTGTTTCATAGATGCAATTTACATTATAACAATGGGAATCAGTAGAGTCTAAATATATCAACCAGTAACAATATATATATATATTTATATATATATATATAAAGAAAGAAAGAAAAGGAACACTGTAGATCAATATAATTGTGAAGAGTGCTGTTCTTAACAGCAGTCATGACAACTAAAGGATACATACAGATCAACATTAAATATAATGCAGTAGCAATAATGTTAAAAGACTATGGTAGATAGTGTGACACAAAAAATTGCACATTAAATAATTAAAAAAATAAAAATAAGCAATTTATATCACAAGTTCTTGACACACTTTAAAGGTTAGCTTTCATAATTAACTTCAATCAGAACAGCAAATAATTGTTTATTTCATGTGATAAAACAAGAGAGAAATGGAGAGGAAAAGATGAGGAAGAGATAGAGAAGAGCAGGAGACAAAAATTCAAAAGCATTCATGAAATAACTATGTAGTCTCAAATCACTGACCTTTCAGAAAGGCAGCATAACAATTTTGACAAAATATATGGGAAAAGCCATCATTTCTTCATTTTATTTCCTTATCTGTGTGTATATCTACATGTATGAATGTATGTATATGAATGTATGTATATGAGTGTGTGTGTGTGTGTGTGTGTGTGCACATTTCCCTGTGCACACACACATACATGCATGCACAAGTGTGCTTGTGTATGTATATGCAAATATTTAAACATAGTAAATGGAAATGTTTGAAATTTATTTGAAAACAATAAAGTACACAATTAAATTAAAGTGAGACTATTGTAAATTTGATAACTACAAGAAGCATACGTTTTACCACTTAATGTTTCAAAATGTCATCAAGGAATATTTTATATAATCATTACACTGTATAACTATTTGACTTGACTCTGTTCTCAGACAATATAATAAGTAAAATGCACCAAAGTTCTTATTCAAACAGTGGGCATTAAACAGTAGACTTTCCTGTAAACATTATACATCTTTAATACAAAGAGAAAAGGATGTAAGCAGCAACCTTGTAGTTTTATCAGATCAGTGAAACCTGTGAACAAGAATGTCATTGTTTTCACATAATCATCTTGAAAAGTCAATTGTAAATTAATGAAAAGAAAAATTGGTTTTACAATAATGTTAGTGCATTTAAACAAGCAGCTTAACCGAGTAAATAATTCCAGCGGCACCAAGAAGAAATCTTTATATTTAAAGGAATAATGCACTATATAATCAACAATAACCTCTATCAGCTATATTCTCTTCTGTTCTTACTCCTTTCCTTTACTATACTCCTCCACCTGACTTATTCATTTATACTTCATGACATGGAGATCAACATTTACAGATGCTCTCACAGCAGTTTTTATTTTAAAACAGTGTACTTCTTAACACAGAAATCTATTTTTCTATCCAATCTGTTAACTGCAACTTTAATGTGGTCATGTTCATGTAATATGTCAAGTGTGAGAAACTGTAGTTCAAAGAATCATGGAATCAAGTTGATTAAGAATTTGGATATTTCGCTGTTTCTTTTTAAAGAAACCAATATAGATTAGGATATGGAAATGTTCATATCCTAGTCTATATTGGTTTCATTTGAATAGACAAAAGGCCATTTAGATGATAATTCTCTCCAAGCTATAAACTTCATCTTTAGAATCTATATTTATGTTTACACTATGTATAAATATATCAAATCTCTAATCATCACCAGGTGTCTTATTTCCAAATATGTATACTACTTTTATCCCCAACAGCCTTAGACTGCCACAAAGAGTTTCCATGGTAGCTAACTTTCATACACATCACATGTCCATACCAGCACAGTTTTCTCTCCTACATAATATTCACTCTTGTATACTACCTTTGACTCTTATACCCAGTTTTTCCCTTAGCTGATCTGTGTTCCATCATTCATACACACTAACATTACACATCCTGCGGAACATACTTGTTTAACTTTTTCCTAGTCTTTGCACATCCTGCGGAACATACTTGTTTAACTTTTTCCTAGTCTTTGCACATCCTCTGCATTTAATGCCCATGTTCCAGTACCATGCAATATCACACTTTGTACACAAGCATCATACAATCTGCCCTTCACACAGAGAGAGAATCCCTTTGTTGCCATGTGTGGTAATAGCTCCCTGAACTTTTTCCACCTCATCCTTACTCTGGTTACTATGCTTTCGCAACACCCACCTCCACTGCTGATTAGGTCTCTCCTCGGTAAGAGAAGCTGTCAAATACTTATGATCCTTCTGGGAAGTTGAAATACTTTCTTTCTTAGGTGCTCTTACTGCTAACTACTCCTGTGCATCTATTACATATGAAATCCTTCTTCTCTGTCAGCCTGCATGAGATCCCACTACACATTTCATGTACCCACTGTTTGCATTGGATAGACTGTATAGAGTTCCTACACTGCTCCTTTTCTGTATATCGAACACAGCTATTTCCAAGGTGGCCATAGAGTTCTGTATTCTTTCTTACTAAGCCTTTGCTAGGTTTACTTTTACTTGATTCTAGATTCTGCTTCAATGTTTGGAACTTTTTCTTTAATTCTTTGACTGATTCAGCTATGAGAACTAGGCAGCATACAGGAGTTCCCACAGTCAGCCAGTCTTGAATTCCTCTGTTGTGGAGAACTATAACAGACACAAGTGGGCTGAGAACCAAACTTAAGAACCAACCTGCATGCTGTAATTCTTTGCTAAAATCATTGCCAACTCTCACCTTGCTGACAGCCTCCCTGTACATGGCTTGCACGGCTCTCACAAGCCATTCATCTACACTTAGTTTTCTTAGTGATGACCAGACTACAGAACATGGTGCATCCAGCTGTAAAAACCATGCCAAAAGAGGAAGGAACAAACAGGAGACATGAAATCTGCAAGTTGCAGCAACTCTCAATCAAAATTTGATACAGGTTAGAGGGGACTCTTTAGACCTGTTGCAAACAACCTCTCTATAGCTGGTGGCATGATAAAATGTACCTAATCCAAGCTGTAAAGTGGTTGGTTATAAGAAGGGCATCCATCCCTAAAAACCATACCAAAAAACATGACAAACGCAACGACAAAGATTGGCGATTTTTTGCTGTGTGTGCAAGATGATGAAGGACTGTGACAGGGGGTGAGATGACGCAAGATCTGCATAAAAGGATGATGATGATGATGATGATGGTGGTGATGATGATGATGATGATGATGATGTTGATGATGATGGGGATAATGATGGTGATGGTAATGATGATGATGATGTTGACGGTGATGATGAGGATAATGATGGTGATGATGACACTAGGGTGGATTCAAATCAGAGAACCTTTATTTCTAAATGAAGGCTATTAATGTCCTTATCCAATGAGCAACCAGAGCTTGCAATTGGCAGCAGACTGGGAACATTCTTAGCTGTGTTAGCTGCAGAGTAGTGGAACAGCTGACAAAGGATGCAAACACAGAGGTCATCATCAACAATTTCTGGCCCGTAAATCTACTGAATGCAGAGTTTAAGATTTTGGTCAAGAAGCTCACAAAGTCGTTTACACTTGTCATCAGTAGTGTGGCTGGGAGCATGAAAACCTGTGCAATTCCCTGTAGATTTATTTATGACAACCTCCATCGCATGTGATCGTATTTATTACTGCCTGTTCCAGTTTTCATCTGACAAGATTAGAGCATCTGCTCTTTCACTTCTTGTGGAAGGGCTGGGTTCCACTGATTAGAATGTCCATCTGCTGCAAACACCCTCTGTGTGAAGGGCTCAGTATGCCATGGCTGATGATATGCAGGCATGCACTGAGGCTGTGGTATCTACTGAGGTTCCTGGATAGTATGCAGGTGTGGTCACTGTTAATGAGGTATGTTTTCTCACACCTCGTCTCTTGACGGAGCTGCAGTACTGGGTCAAACAAAGGCCAATATTTGACGCCTGGCATCTGGAATGTTGTCAGGTGCTCACAGTTCTCCACTAGTCAGGGAATGCAGCCAGTGGTATGCCAATTCTTGCATTCTATAGGGAGTTTATGGGGGGGGGGGCACAAGAGTGACAATGTTCTTAGGGAAACTCTGGTCATTGACAAATATCAACTGACAGCCTATTCTAGAGGACTTTCAGCCCAGGGACTATGGACAACTTCTAGGAATTCCTAGCCTAGCAGTGCTACTGGGGGGAGGGGGGCATCGCTCATTTAGTAGTGCTATCAACTGGGCCTGTCTGAGATGCACACAGAGTGACAAAACCATTCTGCATGCACTCGTTCAGTGTCTAAGCATTGCTGACTTGTGGAGTTGTTGTCGCATGTAAGACGGATCCGGCTATTGGGTAAAAGCAGACAGCTTTCTTCTGTCCAGTGGCTATGGTGAAAGAAGTTGGGTTAACATGCAGTATAGGGTTCTAAATAAAGTGTAAGTAAAATCCGAGTGAAATGCCCAAATGCGCATGTGTGGGTTTGCCGGAAGTGAAAACGAAGTTTTCTCAACAAACAAGTCTTAAATTCACTATAACAAAACAATAAAGTTCAACTGGGCAGTTGAAGAGAAAAAAGATGATTGGTGAAAGTTTTAAGAGAGTTCTCCCTAAAAATGTTCACTTGAAAGCTAAATCGTCTGTCGTCCTTTCTTTGACGTCACTTCCGTTTTCTTATCGCATTTTACTTTCACTTATTTAGTACCCTATACTGCATGTTAACCAGAAGTTGTATGGTGAACAAGATTGAAAGGACCGCAGACAGACACGTTCCTCTTCAATCAAGCTCTCATCAACTTCTTTAAGTTCAACTTGGAGAGGAAGATGGGGGTGGAGAGGGAGATGTTGCCCTCCAGTAAATTTGCTGAAAGGTGTGTGAGGGTGGCAAGTGTGGCCCCGGTGAATAGGTCTACTCTCAGTATGTGTCTGTGAGATGGGAGGAGAACACTTGCCCTTAGTAGTCAGGGTAATCCTGGATCTGTGGGGTTCCTTAATTGGCCTTAGGTGGCTGTCCTACTATTGGGATACCTCATTTCCTTCCTTTTGTGTACTGTAGTTTTCCATGCGTTTTTTTTTTCCCCAACTGATTCTGCATAAACGCTCACTATTTTTGTAATTTGCCTGTAATGTTCCCTCGTCCATCACCCTTGTGGAAAATAAAAAAAAAACCATAATTATTGTGATCGTTATTGGTAGTAGTAGTAGTAGTAGTAGTAGTATTGTAATTTTAGGTTTTTTTAATTTATTTCTCAATAATGACATCCATACTGAGCTGATGTCAATATTGGGTTTACTGATTCAGCTAGCAACAATCGCTATATGTAATGCTTCTTTGATTTTTCTGAGTTTCCACTATGATTATTTGTCGCTAATGGAAATTTCCTTCCATAGCAGCATATGGTTTCCTTTCTTGTACCATATATATTCAGCCATTTCCTGATTTTATGTTTCACCATTCAGTAAAGCTTTCTGATCTTCTGCTATTCTGACCTTTAGGGGCCACCCAATTTCTCCTTTGTAAAGTCATTGACAAATGCATGGGATATTATAAATACAGCTCTTATATCCTTTCCACCCTTGATGACATTACTGAAAAATAAATTTCAATAATTATAACACGAAGTATAGAAATAAAGGTTCATAGTTTGGATCCAGTCTGGGGCCATGTACATCCAAGAATAAGACATCTGCTGACAATCAGAGTTCAAACCGAATTAGGAACATTTATTTCTAAATTTATGGTAATAATTGCCCTTAGTTTAGAAATAAAGGTTCCTAGTTCGAATCCTGTCTGGGATGATTTCCAAATCTAGGAATAAGACACCTGAAGACATCTAATCAAAACATAGTGTTGATATAAATATTGTAAATATACACTTTAAAGACAAGGTTAATAGGCCATAACATTATAATTCTAAGGACATTAATTAGTACCCTTAATTTATAAATAAAGGTTTCTAGTTTGAATCCAGCTTGTTGAATGGTTAAAGATCCATGGAAAAACAACCTTACTTACAAAAATATGTAATGGTTGGCAACAGTGAGGGCATCTGGCTGTAGAATACAGTTCCAAAAACAAAAATTCGGCCAAACCATGCCAGCATGAAAAAAACATGTAAAAACAATGATGATGATGATCTTTTATGTTCTTCAACTAAGTAAAGGAAGTGTGTGTGTGTGCGTGCATGCATGCGTGTATTGTGCGTGTGTGTGTGTGTGTGCGTGCATGCATGCGTGTATTGTGCGTGTGTGTGTGTGTATTAATAGATTCATGTGTTCAGACTAATCAATTGTAAATAATCCAAAGAAATATTCCTGAATTCTTTCATTTTGCATACTAACTAGCCATGATTTTGCTCCCTCCCAAAAATATGTGTAATTATAGCACAATAAAAATAAAAAAGGTATTTTTTTTTTTTCACGATAAGTAATGAAGTTACTTTTTCATACAAATGGGCAATATAAAAAAATTATTTTATACATTGTTTTATTCAGACTAATGTCCTCATCTTAGTTATTATAATCACAACTTTTCAGCTGTTATATCCTCTGGCCTTCTTCAGGTGCTTGTTGTATTTGGTAACGTTTTACAAATTTCGAACCAAACCCTTTATTCAAACCATGAGGGTAAATAGTTCCCATTCCATTGGTCATGCCCAAGATATCCTTATATTAGTTATTTATTAGTTATGATATCACTTGCTCGTTCTACTTAAACTAGAGTATATAAACACACTAACCCAGGGATTGAACTCAAGCCCACCAACTAAATTACTACACTTAACCAACATTTATATTGACTATGCTATTGTTCCATAAGACAATTAGGGGATGGAAATTAGGAGCTTAAAACCTCCATTTTTTATGGTCTTAGGCTTAATGTTCTTTCTTAATTAAAGGCTCCTATATGGTGTTCATATCTACGCTAGGCCTACTGAGGAGGTTATCAAGCATATGCGCTGATTCTTTCAATCATCTATCTTCCAGTGTTGTTCCCTATCTTGACTTTGTTTCACAACGGTTGGTAATTCCCTGTTTCCCTCCACAAATAATCAGCCATGCCTGATTTCTCTATTACTCCATGGATTACAGTTTTACGATGTTCCTCTAGCCTTAATTTTAGGAGGCAGCTGGTTTCACCTTTATATTCCCTGATGGAGGCTGTGCATGGGAGAGAAGTCTCCAAAGAGTAGATCTGCTTTTGAATACTGTCCTGATGGTGCATGAACCACAGATCTTCTGAATTTTTTCCGACATGCTTCTAGTGTAAGGTAGACAGATCATGGCAGTATTTTAATTAACATTCTCAACCCTTATCTCTGCTCTTGAAAGTTGATGCTATACTTGCAGAGTAGTTGTTACTCTGAAGGGTCTTTCTAATCCTAATCATCTTTTGTTCGTATGTCTCTGGGTCACCACTTATAAGTTTTGCTCGATGTTGTAGACTTTGGACAATCCCTTTCTTCAGGCTCTATGGATGGTGAGAATCAAAGTTCAGGTATTATCCGGTGAGAATGTAGGCTTGTGATATACAGATGTCGTGAATCCACACTCTGTGTAAGTTATTAGCAGATCCAGGGGGCCAGTTTATTGTCCTTTTCCTTTTCTATTGTGAACTGTATTGAAGGTCTTATTAAGTTCACATGGTTCAGTAGTTCTTGTGCTTCTTCCTGGTTAGGCCAGAGTATGAAGGAGTCATCTACATATCTCACCACTTAAGCCAACCATGTGGCTGTCATTCCTAAAGCCATTTCCTCAAAGTATTCCGCGTATATGTCTGCCATCAATAGGGATAATGATGAGCCCATAGCTAAGCCTTCCTCCTGTTGATATAGGTCAGATCCCAATTGGAAATATGTTGTTTGTACACAGAATGTCAACAGCTCCATCAGGTTATTGATTCAACTGTCTGTATTCATTCAACATGAAGTGATCCCTGTTCTTTTTAAAGATCTGAGTATATTTAAGAAATGCAACACTTGAAAAATCCTGTATTATAAAAAACATGTACTACTTGTTTTGTTTATAGCATAATTATGCTTTGTTCGATAATTGTTTAGGGTACTAAGTCATCTCTGAAGATTTCATCTCCATGTAATGATAAATAACATTAAATATTTACATTCTATTATAATCATTTTAAAAATAAGAAACAGCTTTAAAGCAATTTTTGCTATTTTATAATCAGAATTTGGATAATTTTGATTTTGCAGCATTTTAAGTTAGTTTCACTATTTAAAAGGGGCTTTTGTCATGATAATCTGAAACATACCACTACAGAATTTATAAAGACAAAAAATAACTACATGCTAATTGAAATTGCAAAAAATAACTACAAAAAATAACTACATGCTAATTGAAATTGCTTAAATGAAGTTCAACATTAATAGGCTTACTAAGACATTTATCTCATTAAGTTATGTCTAAAGATGTTTGAAGCAAAAATGTAATTAATCAAGTGTAGCAAGAATAGGTATTTATTAAATATAAATAGAAGAAAAATCATATAAAGTAATATAATCGCTCTTAAGAAGCTTTACAATGAATTAAAAGTCTAAAGATTAAATCAGTATGCATAAATGTGTTATCTTGTTCTTGTAAAGAAGCATAATGTAAATAAAATTCTTCTATGTTCAACAATAGTCAATAGAACTAATCACCCATTCATGGATATGTCTAACCAGGAAAATCAGGTCATTATTCCTCTATAACCTTTGTATTAGATTGATTGATTCATTGATGATGTACAGCAACATCTCTTGGGCACTAACAATATCATCATATTCTAAGAATCTAAAAATGGAATTCTTGACAAATGTTTAATTTTAGATGCTTCATGAAATTATAATCACATCATCAGATCTTCCCTGTTCATGCAGAGTTACACATATCCAACACTGCACATAAGTCACAAGGCATAATATATAAAGCTCAACGTGTTTGGTAAGATATTGCATAAAATAGATGTGTAATTGAACTGAAAGTTTCACAACTGAATACTTCTACTAATATGAAGCAATGTATGAAGAAATTTTAATCAAAATTCAAAGGACTCATTAATGAATGATTCCAACAAAGAGAAAATGCCCTACAGAAATGATTCAAAGTGAAGACTGCAAAAAAAAAGAAAAGGAGTTGCATGAAAATTCAAAATAAATATTGAAAAGCATTTGCTCCATTAGTTCTGTTTCTGGCAGTTCCATGTATTTTTAATGGAGCAATTCTGCCAACAGCAGTTGGCATTTGAGTTAAGAAGACAAAAAAAAACCAAAAACATAATGCTTATAAAATGGAGAGATTTTAAGTTTACTGTCAGATTAAAAAAAACAACCTTTTAATAAATAATTCAATTTTAATAGGTAATCTATTTAATTAGAAAAAATAAACATAACAAGCTTCTTCAGATTCATGTTTTTTTTTTTCCTTAAATTATGAAGTTCTCAGCACACCACATGCCAGTGTGGAAAAATAGACGGGGAAAATGTTAATGATGGCAATTAGTCTAAAGTTATATGCATGTGTGTGTGCTGCTAAATATTCTTATTTAATACATGACTGTGTTTCTCTAAACTGCCAATACCTAACTCAAAGTCTTTTAACAGATGAAGTGAGATTTGTTGTAGGTTTAAGAGCTCTACAAAATGAGATTGTGAAAAAAAAAATAGAAAAAAGAACAGATCAAAGAAAAAAGAATTATAAAGAAAAACAATTCCCTGAAGTTACTTTTTTTTAAATCATGTTTGTTGTAGTTGGTAAACAAAAGAAAAAAATACATTAATTCCCACTCCCTTGTTAATATTAACATGTGACAGCAATTTTAAAATACCAATTATGAATAAAATCATTGGGTGTAGGTAGGCAGCAGATAAGTACAAAGCAATTAGTTTTTTGGTATATTACTTTAGATAAATTCTTTATATCCTATTATATGTTGACATCACTTCTGTATGTAATGAATGTTCAAAAATGTTGAATATATATTTTTTTTTTAATTAAACACTTCACAACATAAAGTTAGAAGGATATTTGTCAAGTAGTGATGCAACTGCATCCTTGTCAGCACCCCTATCACTGTAACCTCCTTTGTTTGCCTGAATTGAATGTGTCTGCATTCATATCCTATATAATTTCTTTTATGAAATTTAACTTTCTCCAGTTTGATCTACACCAACCTGGTTATTCTCTACTACATGACACTTAATCACATAAAATGTCCACACCAATGAAGTCCTTTTCCAGTTAATTTTCTCATGATGAACAAGGGTATCAGTTCTCAACTGATTTCATTCCTTTCACACTGTGCAAATGAACGATGCATGATGGGTGGAAAGTAACTTGTAGTAGACATAGATCATGGAAGACTTTGTTGTTCAATAGATGACATGATATAGAACACAGTTAAATCTTTTGAGGTTAACCAATTGTTTAAAGTTTACCAAATATTCCAGATTTATGGCAACTCAGATTTCATTCCTTCTTATAGAATCAAGACACATTCTAACAATTTTAAGTCTTCTTTGCAATAGTTTTGCTATGACTCAAACCACCTTCCATATCTAGACCAGCATAATTAGTTTTCATACAGAGAGTTCTATCAAAAAGCATTGAGGAATGAAACAAAAAATACCAAATAATTTGTGGTTATTTATAAAAATCCATAGTAATATGAAATTAACTGTATATCACATGGCTTCTAAATCTGTAATAGTGTATATTTCTTTGCTTTCAATCATATTTGAAACAAAACCTAACAGAAACAGCAAATTAAATTAAATAGTATATTTTTCAGATTAAACTTGCCCAATTTACCAAGAAGTAGAGGTTACTGGAAAATGACTTTTTGCTCTATATAAATTTGATTCAATCTAAATATTAATTTGATTCTATCTAAGGAAAGGAATTTTAAATATGGCTGTGTAGATAAGAAGTTCACTTTGCAACCATGTAGTTCCAGGTTCAATCCCACTGCACTGCACTCCGCTAACCTTTGTGGACATGCCCCCGCATGGCCACAGTCCAATGACTGAAACCAGTAAAAGAATAGCAGAAACACATTATTATTCTGTGATGGATTTCTTGAATGCCTTGTGGCACTTTAGAAGGTAGTTCATACCAAGTTCCAAGCCTTCAAAATAAAATAAAATAAAATAAATAGCCTCAGCAAATCATAATAAATAAAATAGTATTCATAAATATTAAACTGCCAAAATCTATGACAAAATTATTTGGCAATTAAAAACAACTTTTAAAATTCAATTTGCCAATATTAAAAAACAAAATACTTTTCTCTTGCCTCAGTATGAAGGAACCAATAATGGGTACAGGCATGGTGGCTCTGTGGTTAAGAAGTTTGCTTCACAACGTGGTTTCGAGTTCAATCCCACTTCGCAGCACCCTGAGTAAGTGTCTTCAACCATTGCCTCAGGTCAACTAATGCCTTGCAAGTTAAACTTGGTTAACAGAGACTGTGCAGAAACCAGTCGGAGAGACCGTTCTTGTTTTAGGATGGTAGACTTAATCTGGGTGGTAGACTTAATCCATCACCCATTTTAACACCACCACCTGGCCCTTGGGTGCCTTTAGCAGAGTCCACTCTGTTGCAAGCATTCAGGCGAGGTCTCTGGTCTCAGAATAACTTCCTCCCTTCCTCCAACTAGTAACGGAGGACCTGAAAAAGGGGGTTTGGTACGTTTTGGTGCCACTGATTAGGTGCGGCTGTTTGGGCACTGCTGATCCAGTACAAACCATTTTTAACACCGGATGTTTAGGCCCCGAGACCTTTTGGTACCAAGAAAGTTTTGTTTTTATTCTAAAACTAACATCCACAACTCACTACTACCAAAACTACTTGACTACTAAATATCGTTTAGGTTGTTACTTGGGCTTCACTTATGTACATGATGGCTGGTGAAATATTGACAAAACGAGGTAAAGAAAAATGTATGCATTCATATTATGAACGCTTATTATTTGGGTATAAACCACTGAAGAAACTAAAAAAGTATAAGGATGCAGATAAAAATACATGTAACTGTTCTTAGTTTCGAAAATATGGATGCTCTCGAGTACCTGAGAAGCCTTGCTCATGAAGAACCAAATGAAGAACTGAATAAAACATTTTCAATGTATCGGTATAGTATTTTTTTCTTTTATTTAAAATATTTCGTTGTGTATTTATTTATGTAAAGGGAGATAATTCAATATTTGAATTTATCCTTTTCAATTCATTTAAATGTTTTTCTCTCTCACACTCTCTCTCTCTCTCACACACTCTCTCTGTATGTATATGCATTTTTCTTTATGTGTAACATTTTAATGTTTCTCCCTCACTCTCACTCCTCTCGGTGCCAAATTGTCTGTTGCCAAAAAGCCAAACAGGTTTGGTGCCCAAACAGCCGTGCCAAATGAGCGGCACCCAAACGTCTATACCCAATCATCCCATCCCATTCCGTGAAAAAGGTCATGATTGCTGCCATTCAAGGGTGTCCACATGCGATGGGGAGGGGGGGGGGATAGGTCAGTTGTCCCACACTGGATCAGGCTTTCTAAAAGAGGAAGAGGGGAAGATCCTAAGGAATTTCAGTTCTCTGTCTGACTCAGTAGTTTGGTAAATTACTTGACATAAGCTAGTATCACTCTAGCTTAAGAGGCCAGGGTCGAGGGGTCAATGTGACCAATGACTGCATAGGATGAGCAACAGTACATGAACTGATATGACCTGAGAGTCTCAGGTCATATCAGTTCATTTATAGCTGCTCAATTGACCAGTTGGAAGCAATTCACTCCACTTCTGTACAAGACTCCATCGTGACAAGACAATTTCTGTTTTGGATCCATCTATGTATCTTGTTGGAAGGCATAATTCTATAATGTAAGAAATACTAAAGTATTGATTCAAAAATATTGATGTGACTTTTGCTGCAGTACTGAGATCTAATCTTAAGATTTTGTTTCACAGTACTGTAATTTCATACAAGGACACTATTTTCACTTTGCATTGCATTACTTTGATAGTTGTGTCGTATTAGTGATTTTAGGTCAAATTGCTATCTTTATATTGTATCAAAAGCTAAATACAAGTATAAGATTTTTTTTCTTTATCAATGGAAGCAACCCAAGACACTTGCATCATTATCATAAACAATTTCGAGGCTGAGACGTTGGAACAGCCATGTGCGCCCTCACGAGCCTCATATGATACTTTGGTCAGACGAGATGCCAAAAAAGTCAAGAACTTTGGGATTTGTGGCCCAGCTCCTCCAAACATTTCAAATTTCATAGGTTGAAAAATGTAATTTACCTGCAATTGGCAATACTTAGAGTTTGTGATTTTAGATTAAGTTACTATTTTTATATTGCATTACATTGATACTAGTGTCATGAAACCATGATTTTAGATCAAGTTGTTATTTTTTACATTGCTATAATTCTTGATCTGCGATGGGGAATTTACAGACTTCCGAAATACTAAGTGCGGCCTTCTCAAAGAAATACATTTGAGTGGAAATCATTCTACTGGAATATATTTCAGTTGATATAATGTTATTTAAAGCCAATCTTGTCAACTATGATAATTAATGGCCAGTAATTGGTAAATGACTTATTATCAGTTATTTTAATACTAAAGACTAAATATTGCCTCTCAGATGACATATGTCCAAATACCCACTTCATATGGTCTAATTTCAAAATTTTCTTGGGGAGGGCTCACAGCACTCCCAGACCCTTCCAGCTGCCACTCCTCCACTACACTATATAAGAGGTATGATAATTTTAATTCCCCCATCCCCTAGAAAAGTTGCAGTGGACGATGCTGCTGCTATTCCTCCTCTGATTAAGTCATTAAAAAAAAAAAGATTTAAAAAAAAAGAAAGGATAAAAGTGAAATAAAACAAACAACAATGTTGTAAATTCAGCTCATTGATAGATTCTAAGTATTATATCTAGTATTTGCAGCAATTAAAGATGTGAAATCAGTTAGAATACACAATGTCAGGAATTTCTACCCTGATAAGGAAGAATAATCTCAATACAGTGGGGCTGAATGAAGTAGAGACACAACAAAAGAAAACCAGAAACCAAAAAGAACCTAAGAAAATCAAAGGTATCTGGGATTTGTTGTTTTACATCCACTTTTTCCATGCTGGCTTAGGTTGAGCAAGATTCTTTATTGGAGCAGTATTCTACAGCCAGATGCCCTTCCTATTGCCAATCCTTTACTTATAAGTAAGGTAGTTTTTTTTTTCCACCGATCTTTCACCCATCAAACCACTAAAGACCGGGCACTTTTTTACACAGAACGTAAACAAAATGCACCAGCAGCCCAAACAGTGTCAACAATGAAGACTTTGTGAAGACAAACACACACGCACATATACATATATATATGATGGGCTTCCATTCAGTTTCCGTCTACCAGTTCCACTCACAAGGCATTGGTTGACGTGAGGCTATAGCAAAAGACACTTACACAAGGTGTCACACAGTGGGATAGAACCCGGAACCATGTGGTTCTGAAGCAAAATTTTTAACCACACAATATCATATCTAGTATTTGCACCAATTAAAGACGTGAAGTTAGAATACACAATGTTAGGAATTTCTTCTGTGATAAGGAGGAATAATCTCAATACAGTGGTGCTGAATGAAGTAGAGACACACCAAAAAAAATACCAAAAACAAAATAACTCAAGAAAATTATAATTATTATTATTTTCATTATTTTATGTTTATATCAAATATTTTGATAAGATATGACAAAAACATTTTAAGAGAAAATCAAGCCTTGTTTATGGTGGTCTAGTAGAATATCTTGAACACATAATTAAAAGAAACAAGCAAGCTAGAAAAAATATAAGGGTGTTTTATTATATAATTAAAATACGTATCACCGAATAAAAGAAAAATAGCTTGCGTTAAAAAGGATATCTTGAATTAAATATATGATTAAGATTAATAAAGCCTAACCATATCAGGAGAGTTAGCTAAATTATGAGAGTAGTGTAACTATACTGAGGAAGATAGCTCAAAGTGGTTTCCTATATGAAAAGAGAACACTAAGAGAAATCTATCCTAATTTTAGCCAACATATTTACATTACAAGCCAATGAAGGAGCATCAATACATATTTTTTTGTTTTTGTTTATGACTTAGAGGAGGAAAAGCAACACCCATGATCCTTTTCAGGGCCTCTGAGACTGGTAGGAAAAAGAGAGGAAGTTATCTTCAGACCAGAGAGCTGGTGTTAAACTTGGCGATGGATTAAGTTGACCATCCAAAAACAAGAATGGTTCTTCTGACAGGCTTCCACACAGTTTCCATCTACCAAATTTCACGCACAAGGCTTTAATCAATCCAAGACTATGGTAAAGGATACTTGCTCAATGTTCCATGCAGTAGAATTAAACCCTAAATTATGTAATTTTGAAGCAAACTTCACAACAGAACCATGTCTGTACATAGGTTTGCTTGACATGCTAAAAATAGCAGCCAAAATTTCCCTCAAATCACACCTATCATCGTTAAAAAAAAAAATGGACACATTGGATAATATAGTCCTAGATTCACTATAGCAGAAAAAAAGACAAGATGGTCAAGGTTGGGACACCTTTGATCATAGATCTGTTTGATCAGGGAAAACTTGGAGCTAAGTAACACTAACAATAATTTCTACATTATATACTTTATCATTGCAAAAAATATTGAAAATCATAATTTATGCTATGATACTAAACTTTAAGTATATACAATACACACCAATTATATTGTTCAGGTGTTTTGAATTGTCTTTAATTATAAATATTTCATGCCATTTGTGAAGCATTACAACACACATTTAGCTTTTTATAAAAAGCTTTTAAACTGCCAAAAAATCGAACTCAATGGCAATAATGGAATGTAAAATGTATGTACTATATTACATATACACAATGAAGAACACATATGCACACAAATATACATGCTTGCACATGTATATTCTTACACATAGGTTAATTCTATAAAATTATAGTTAGGATTGAAGTCATTCCTCTGCTGAGAAATTTTTATTTTTGTTAAATGTACTCTCTACTAAAGTGATTTGAAGAATTTGTTCTAATACCAAATGCTAACCTTTCATAAATGAAATTGAGTAACTGCTATCATAGCCAACATTAAAATGTCAAAATTTATGCTATTCACTTTTAAATATCACAGAGTGAAAAAAGAAATGGCTGCAAGCCTGTGGTGGGTTTTTGACAAGCTATCTTAGAACCAATTCCCGACTTCCTCCACCACTGTCCGAATAAACAAAATAAATAAGAAATCTTAAAATAACTTCATGTAAATTTTTTAATGGAATGTAAAATAACAGCACACAAATATCAAATTAAATAACGATAACATCTAAAAAGTTTAAATGCTATAATTTTATTAAAACTAAAAGTGGCACAAAAGTATTGGTGGACTGATCACAACACTAAAACTGTTCTTAACACAGATAGTATATGGTTTACTGTAACTCTATTAAAACATAACTAAAAACCTAAAATTCTTCCACAGATAGGATTCAGCTAGCATTGAATTAGACTATGACTAAATATAGTAGTGAACCTGGTAGATTTTAAAGTTTAAATTTGAGTGAAAGTTTCAAAACAAATGTAAAATATCAAGTTTACGGAAAATCATCTGAAGTAGCAAAAAGAAATGAAAAGAAACTAAGATATTTTACCTAAAATGTCAAATTTAGAACTCAAATGTGCATTAAGTATTTTTGTTGTTATTTTTGCCTATTTGAAATTGTTTTCATATTGTTTAATATTCAAGGTACACAATATGAAACTGCTTTCATGTTGTTTAAATATTCAAGATAAATAATAATTAAGGAAAGTCAGTAAAGTGAGTAGGCTGGCAGAAGGATTGAGAAATAATATTTTAGTTATTATTTAAACATTAGTGGGTACCCATGGAAAATCCATAGGTGATAAATGTTCAGTTTTATAGTTGATTACTTGTGGCAAACTGCATTTAAAGGGATTAAGTGAATAAAATACATGTTCCACTTTATCATTTAATAAATAATAAAATATACATACAATTATAATATATATATATATATATATATAAAGATGTGTACATGTATATATAACACACTTATGTACACCTAAGTGTGTAACGGCTCTCTCTGTGGTTTTAGCCTCTGAGAACAACTTCTCCCTATAGACTTTTTGTGTTAAAAACACATCAAGCTCCAAACGACCAGCCAGACTGGAGCTTGATGTGTTTTTAACACAAAAGTCTATAGGGAGAAGTTTCCTGTTGAATAACTTCTCTCACCTATACTCCACGGATAGGATATCAAAAACATAGCGGCGAAGAACCGCCAGTGATATCCGCTGTATCAGACACTCTATCTACTTTACCTCACGGGGTTTCTTCCTCAAGTACGACGTCTTCATCCTAATGTGTTGGAGAAGAACGGCAGTCTGGAGATCGAGGTCACCATGGGTCTCAACAGCGATCAGTGCGAAAAGAAATCTGTCCATCAGTGACTTGTACATAGTCCTCTTCCATACCTCTCCGCTGAAGGCCGCAGCTCCCGAGTTTATGGTCGAAGTGACAAAGTTGACACTGGAGAGAGTATCACAGCACGTGGCATGCCGATGATCAACTTGCACCCAATCTCGAATAGGAAAAAGTGTTCACCCGGTGGAGGCCTACCGACTGTAGTTGTGACGGAAACCGGCAGCGTCGAGGCTCCTTTAATAACATCGTTATATATATATAGAAGTGGTGCTTGCCAAATGTGTACGTCTCTGAAATGTATATATACTTCTATCGAAGAACTCTCACAGTTACATAAACTGTATACTTTTATAGAACTTCCCACGTTACTCAAATATAACTGCCTCACACAATTTATGAAACCCTTGTCTGTTTAACAACTTCTCAATAACTGGTAGCTTCTTTTAGAACGTTTTTAAAGGTCATTTTTCAGTGTCATTTACAAAAGAAATTGTGTATTTTCCATGTATTTTGCGTAACTGCTGATCCAAGGGAAGTAATCCAATACGCTAACCGTTAATAATCCTACTTACGTTATATTGTACATGACAGGAAGCAGCCAATCATATCATGGGGGGAGGGGGTTGAGGTGGAATTGATATGTGTGTATGCCTGGAGATCCTCTTTGAACATAATACCCATAGTTGTTATTATGGTAACCTATTGGTGAAACTCGTAGTAGCAACTCTACCTATTTTAGAGACTGTATTAAATAATAATTTACTCTACTTTGTATTGAGTTCTCTCTGCCTGTCTCATAATCCAGATTACAGTAAATATATATATATATATATAAATATGTGTGTGTGTGTGTGTGTGTGTGTGTGTGTACAAAGACTGAGAAGGAAGAATGAGAGGTTTCTAGTGCAGTAATACTATAAGACCTAACATAACTACAGTAATAATAGCAAGGGATGTTGATGTGGTTTCTGTTTTTAAACACAGCAGTGGTGATGGTGATGGTGGTGGTCAAAGTAGAAATTTAACAGTTATATGAGCAGGAATCTATCATAGAGTAGATTCTGCATTCAACATTTGGCAATTTGTCAAACTGAAGGCAGTTTCTCTTCTGGAAGAGGAAAACTACACGTTATTTTCTTTGCTTTGTGATGCAGACATGATTATGTGATATATGTAGAGACTCTATGAGAGATGACTGTGAACACTTCCAACCGTTAGTGAAACAAAACCACTGGAAGCCTGATCTACTGTTACCAATAATTCTAGAGTTACAAGTAGTGTATAATACTCCTGATGAATAGGCGACAGTTTACGATAATAGCCTCTGTGCTTGTCATTACCGAAGTGGATGTAGAAACGGGGAAGATCTCTTTTACTGGTTGATTTCTTTTATATCAAACTGCCGAACTCTATTATGATGAATAGTAGGATAGAGAGATAAGCTCCAGTGGAAGCAAGTCGGTCTGGTATGGATTGCGAAGGCCATGGACACAACCTGTTTCTGCAGACTAAATCATTAAAAATGATAGAAATAAGTCCAGAGCCCATTTTAGATTCGAGATGCTGCTATTTTATTCAATTTAGGACACTAATGGTCTTGCATAGTGCTTGAGTAGCAAAATCGCTTCACTGTCCATCTCGGTAAATATGTTGGATGAGTGTACTCTCCATTATACACTACCTAAGTCGAAGTCTTCAATGGGTTTCCAATGTCACAACTGTATTTGGAACATTTCTTTTACTTTACATAAATGAAAATCCGGTGTAAACGATCACATTCACACGGACACACACATACTTCACATATACACACACACTCACACATTTGCGCACAATTTGATAATACTATGCATACACTCAGAATCACACACACACGCGCGCGCATGGCATATCAATTCGTAGCTTCTCTGTACTCTAGAATGTCAACAATATCGGTCTTCCTATAAGAGGCAGTATGTTTTGACAGTATCAGTACACTTCCCATTATGTTCGAGCTCAACAAACAATCGAATGTTAGTGATTCATTTTTTCTTCAACAGATTCGATACTATCAAAGCTTTATATTTCTCATCGCAAAAAATGAAACATTTTATGCAAATATTTTTCTAAGTGATTTCAAGTTTATCGCCCGGAAAATAGCGACATATTCATTTCGAGAAACCATCAAAGTTCCCTACTGTCGTTAACTTCGATAAACTTAAAAGCTGAAGAAACAATATCGGATTCATTTTATGCATGACATAATTGCAATGTTATTACTACAGCTATTGTTATTCCCGTAGTCTTATTGTTATTGCGGGATTTCACTCGATAACCGAATGAAGCTCATGTGCCTTGCGCACGTACAGCGTTTTGTATTGGTGCTGTCCTATCATACATAATATAATCTACGTAATATATATGCAGTTCCTTGCAGTGTTATTTTCTGTTTGTTGTGTATATGTGTAAAATTCTGGTATTTTGGTTATATTTTTCTACATTTCTTATTATTTCTAAGGCACGTATTATTATGAATGAGAGTTGCTTCTTTTTTTTCAATCTACACGTTTTAGATGTATGAGCTATTTATTCTCGGTATCACGACAGAAAAGGGAGCGAACTGTGACGAGAAATTTAACATTTCGAAACCGTATTATCTGTCCAATACACATGATACACAAGCGAAAACAATATATATTGAGTCTGATGAAAGTTTTATTTTTTTTAAATTTTATTTTATTTCCCTCTGCTGATATACTGAGTGAACAGTGTTGTAAACAGAAGTATCCCTATTGGGATTCTTAGAGAGAATTTTGTTTTGTATACATACATGTCACTCGTCTCTGCAAACTTCCTCCTCTCTGTAACTGCCTTCTCTCTCTCCTTTTTCTCCTCTTACCTATCGCTATCTCATACTACTTCCCGTCCACTCACTCGTCACTTCCTCTCCTGATTTCTTCGTTCCTTCTTTTTCTGGTTGACTCCTGTATGAACGCATCTATGGTTCTTCTCTTATTTTTCGTCGTAAGACTCGAGCCTTCCATCAGCGTTATTCTGTTTGTTTGTTTACCCTTGTAGCCGAAAGGCATTCTGTACTACCCTACCCTCATATGTTTTTTTTACACGTTTATTTATCCCGTTTGTCCCTACCATTGTGTTGTCTGGGCATCATTTCTTTAAAAAATGTTGCCGGTGTAATTATCGATCTGTACACAGTAATACGCCGAAACTGTTATCGATAACGCGTGGCTGATGACGGACTTAACATTGCGGTTGCTATCTTATTGTTTTGTTAAGATCTTG